>CM019072.1:25720344-25942844 GCA_009667805.1 Leptobrachium leishanense | reverse complement strand
ATAGCAATTACAAGTATTCTAATTTTAAGCCACTAGTTATTTAAGAAGACATTAGTTGTAGAAAAACCTTCTTCACATTATATTAATTGTAAGGTGTCCTCTAAAACCACATGAATAATCTACTTTAAATCCTTCACTACCATGATCAAGTGCACTTGATCTTCATAAGCTTCTGCAGGAGAATACCATTGGGTAAACTCGATCATGTATTTTTTGTTTGCAAAGGAATTTGGTATATTGCAAACTAAATCCATTTGCATGTGGTCTTCAGAAAATGTCCTAAAAGTTGCAGCACATCACGCTTTGAAGCTGATGTGCTGCAGCTTGTGGATTCGCTCTCTGTGTCTATAATGGCCACTCAGTCTGTCCGCTAGTTTCTCTTGGACACATCCTGCAGTTGCCAATTTTAACCAGCAAGGGGAGCTTGTCAAATGAGCTTACAGTTTTTCATTGTTTTGTAGGGACGTTTCATACTTTTTTTACAGGGTGGAAAATGGAAAGTTGTTATCCATAAAACCACTCGGTCCTGTCAGTGGTTTTATGGAAAAGCACTTGTTAATGAAGCTTTTAAGCACTAATTTGATTTATACCGAGGGAATATTCAAGACTCACAATTCAAGAGAATATCTAAAAGAGGAATGAGACATAAAAATGCAGAATTAAATAGGTAGTTGCAAAGCTTTATCATGATTTCAGCTCTGACCCTGTATGCGAGCTGATCCGGCCGACTCCTGGTTCTTGTCTTGCCATTACTCAATTCCAGTCCAAGATTTTCTTTATCAGCTTCAGGATCAGCTCGGTTTCTGTGCTAGCACTCAACCAGCCCCCTATATAGGTGTTTCTCCCATGGTGCTTAGCTCTCTGATTTGAGTCATTTCCAGTGTATTTCTCTGTGATCCTGCTGCTACCAAGCTCCTCTGATTGGCACCCAGGCCTTTTCCTCAAACTACTGGAGAGTGGAATAGGAGGGAAAACATATGACGTCATCAAGAGCTCATATAATGAGAACTTCTGCAGCATAAAGGTGAATGGGAAGAGAACAGAGTACTTCCGGCAGGCTCGTGGAGTCAGACAAGGCTGCAGCCTAAGTCCAACCCTCTTTAACATCTACATCAATGGACTGGCTGAAGTTCTAGAATCCTCCTCAGCACCAGGACTAACTCTACATGACACCGAGGTGAAGTTCCTGTTGTATGCAGATGACCTCCTATTACTGTCACCAACAGAGAGAGGTCTACAAGACAGCCTGGAAGTGCTGGAAAAATACAGTGCGGCATGGGCACTACCCATCAACCAAAAGAAAACAAAGGTCATGGTTTTCCAAAGGAAGAACGCAAAAACCAAGAGTTCCTGTTTCACACTTAATGACTGCACTCTTGATGAAGCCAACAGCTACACATACCTCGGCCTAGAAACAAACCGATCAGGAAGTTTCAAACCAGCCATAGAGGCCCTAAGAGACAAGGCGTGTAGAACCTTCTATGCCATCAGGAGAAACCTCTACAAACTAAAACCGCCTGTAAGAGTCTGGCTTAAAATCTTTGATAGTGTCATCACTCCAATCCTCCTTTATGGAAGTGAAGTATGGGGCCCCATCACCTACCCTGACCAACCCAAATGGGACACCAGCCCAACAGAAATATTCCATCTGGAATTCTGCAAGCACCTCCTCCAAGTCCATCGGAGCACCTCTAACAATGCTTGCCGGGCCGAGCTGGGCAGACTCCCCTTACTTCTTGCAGTACAGAAGAGGGCGCTATCATACTGGGACCATCTAAACATCAGCAGCCTCAACTCATACCACCATAAAGCCCTACTGGCCAACAAGGACCATCCAAAACCATGTGGGCTGCAACAACTCATATCCACCCTGATCATCCAAAACCCCCATGAAGGCAACCTGACAAAATATCAAATAAAGGCCCTAATTAACGATTCCAGGGAAAACTATATCAGAGAATGGAGACATGATATAGCAAACTCCAAGAAACTCACCATTTACCAATCCTTACAGAGGGAATACAAACTGGCCCCATACCTGGAGGTACTACAAGACCCCAAGGACAGACAGATCCTGAGCCGGTACAGACTGAGCGCCCACAGCCTGGAAATTGAATCAGGGCGGCATAGACAGACCTACAAGTCCAGGGAGAATAGACTGTGCCAGCATTGTGACCAGGAGGCCCTGGAAGATGAGGTCCACTTCCTCCTACAGTGCCCCAAGTACTCAGCACTGAGGGAAACTCACTTCCAGAAACTCTCCGCTCTCATCCCGGACTTCACCTCTATAGAAGAGATGAGGAAACTCCACTTCATATTGGGAGAAGAGGAGCCGGCGGTGAAAATATCTGCCCAATACATCGCAGAATGTCACAGACTGAGAGGAACATGAGAGATCCTGGACTTATAAATCCCCAACACGGACTCGCCCCCATCCCCCTTCACATTATCCCTTACCCCTGATAATGTCCATGGACTTGCCCATTCCCCCCCATATATATGTCCCACTACCCCCCTCCTCCCCATATGCTTTGGCAATGCTAAAATGTATTTGGTCCTGCCAATTAAGCTTATTTTGATTTGATTTGATTTGATTGGTTGGTATATTTTTCTGCTTCCATTTGGTTCCCTGTTTTTCCTTGCCTGTTTGTCCCTCTGTTTCCCTTGCCTTGTATTTGTTTTATTTGCCTTTGCCTTGCGCTCTGGTTTATTTATTATTTGGATCACTGCTTTCCTTGCCTTTGTATTTATTGTTGTTTATTTTTTCCCTTGCTTTTTCCCTTCTTGCTCCTGTGGGGATAGTCAGTGTACTGACCTTGGCAATCCCTATAGACTATTCTCTGTGCTTTGCCTTTGTTGTGCTGACTACTCTGTGTACTGACCTTGGCTATTCCTTTTGACTATGTTTAGCAGGGTTGGATTAACATAGAGGCTGATGGAGCAGCAGCTCCAGGCCCATGCCCCAGTATAGGCCTAGAGAAAACATAACTATGTCTGCATTGATTGGCATTTCGACCCCTATATCTCCAACTCCATAGCAGCTACAGGGTCATGTGAGGTATCACTGGAAAGGCCAGAACATGACCAGGTTTTATGCAACAATTAAAATAATAAATTTTTCTTTATTTTTTCTTTCTTTACACAGCAATATTTTTCACTTTACAATTATAAAGTGAACAATGATGCTGCACTAACTCACCATCTCATTTCTCATGTCACCAACAAGTGTGGAGGTGATGGCATAATCATTTGTAACAATTTGTAATACCAAAAACCTAAATGCAGCAAAGAGCTCTGGGGGGGGGTGAACTTTGGAACCCTGTGTCACTAATCTTTACACCTTACAAGGTCAAGTGAGGTGTCATTGGACAGGTCAGAGTTTAAATGTGACCATGTAAAATCTAATGGAAATGAAAACAAAAAACTTTTATTTCTATATTTTCAGTTCGAAAGCGATGGCATTGTCCATTTGTCACGTATAAGATGAGCAATACCACTGCCATTACTCACCTTTTCATTTCCCACACTGGGAGCAAGTTCAGTACTTTATACATAGTCATATTATTCATGAAATACCATCCTCCAAAACACAAGGGAAATATTAAATTTTTTTAAAAAAATTGGATAAAATTGTATATTTTCGCAGAAAAATGCAGTAACAGGTTCCCATTTCAGTTTTTTAACAAGAATTCCCTATAGAACACGTAAGAATTGATATTCTTACAAATATATAACCACAAAGGTTGGATGATAAAATTTGAAAAAAATAATTTTACACATTGAAGTCTGAATGGACATTTCCTCACACAGTATCTGCACTATTAAATAACCTAAAATATGTTTTCATTTCACTAAATTCCAAATAAAGCCACCCAAAATCTTCCATAGCCGCCCATAGAGATCTTAATCCAGCCCTGTGTTTATGCTTTAACCCTTCAGTTTCTTTTCTGATCTGTTTTAGCCTGTTTTGTTGGAGACCCTGCACTGCCACATGTGATTTCCAAGGATAGATCCAGCTATTTTAAGGACCGGCGAAGATGGGTCCCACCTTGGCACACGTCGGGTGCCCCCATGACAAGTTGTAAGCATATAATAAGGTGATTATGTCCCATTTTCTCTCTTTTTTTTCTCTAAAACTTACAAACCCTTTGAAATTCTTCAGTATACCTGGCATGGTGAAACACCCCAGTCGATGCCCAACTAAGTTCTGATGAAGACGACAGGCAATCAATAGATAATTGATTTAATATTAACTGGGGATTTATCTTTTTTTTCTTTTATTCTTTTCTCGTTTTCTCACAGATCTTCTTGTAGTAGCAATATGCACGATAGTCCAGTCTTATTTATATTAAAAGATACTTCTGCTTACCGGTATGATTATTTTTCTGTCTAATAAACCATTTACGTAGAGCATTTTATGACTTTTTAATCAGAATCAAATACATAGAAACACAGAAGAATATTGAATGTTATATTATAAAAAATAAAAATGTCAAACGCACAGCGTTATCAACTTCTTTGCGAAAATGCACTCAATGTAGGTACATCTGACAATGAATTATAGATGGTATGCAGGGCAATCATCATTAATTTGACAAATGTACGTGTACCAGAAATAATAGTTTGAAGTACTACCCGTAATAGTTGTAACATTAATATTCTATTGGTATTTTTAGAAGCTGCATTGCTAATAATCTCATTATGATCACTTCAAATTGCCATCAGCAGGATATCTGATCATTTTCCAAGGTTGCTCGTTAGTATCGCTTCCAACTGGTCATGACAACAAATTTAGAGCTTCCAAATCCAAATCGCTTAACATAGAAATGAAAAAAGTAGGTGCAAAATATCCCCTACTTCCTTCTCATCCTGCATCAAAGTGAATTGAGGATCTCTCACATCAAGCCCAGCAACCTCATTCCCATAATCCCTCAGCGCCTGTCCTCTTTCTCCTGCGCCCTCTGGAACGCTCGCTCTGTGTGCAACAAACTCACAGCCGTCCATGACCTCTTCCTTTCAAACTCCTTCAACCTCCTAGCTTTAACTGAAACCATGTGCTCTCTCACATGGCGGTCTACACTTGAGCCATACCCCCAGACCGGGTGAGAGAAATGGTGGCGGGGTCGTAATCCTGCTCTCTCCCACCTGCACCTACCAGCATCTCCCTCCACCCCCATCCCTCTCCTTCTCCTCCTTCGAGACACACTGCATCCGCCTGTTCTCTCCTCTGGCTCTCAGGGTGGCAGTCATCTACCGCCCACCGGGACCAACCTCCCAGTTCTTTCACCACTTTGCTACCTGGCTTTCTCACTTCCTGTCTTCTAATCTTCCATGCCTAGTTCTCGGGGACTTCAACATTCCCATTGATGATCCTTCCGCCCCTGCTGCCTCCAAACTTCTTTCACTCGCGTCCTCCCTTGGACTCACACAATCCTCCCTCCTCCCTACCCACCGCGATGGTCACACTATTGACCTTGTCTTTTCCAACCTCTGCTCCATTTCTGAGTTCAACTGTAGCCCTTTCCCCATCTCTGACCACCACCTTCTCTCTTTCAACCTATCTGGACTTCCTAAACACCCTGCTCCCCCACCCCGCACACACACTCGCAGAAATATACATGCTGTGGACCCCCATCAATTCTCCAACCTACTTCACCACCTCCCTCATACCTCATCCTTCACCTGCCCTGATGCTGCCACTAATCACTACAACACTACGCTTATCTCTGCTCTAGACACTCTTGCTCCTCTTCAACTCTGTAAGGCCCCACGCCGCCAGCTTCAGCCCTGGCACACCCTCCAGACTCGCTACCTGAAAAGATGCTCCCGCACTGCAGAGCGTGCCTGGAGGAAATCCCGCTCTGAAGCTGATTTTGTTCACTTCAAGTTTATTCTCCGGTCATACACCTCTGCCCTCCACTTGGCCAAACAATCCTTCTTCTCATCTCTTATATATACGCTGTCCTCCAACCCTAAACGGCTCTGGTCCACCTTCAACACCCTCCTCTACCCACCTGCACCTCCCCCCACAGCTGACTTCAGCGCTCAAGACCTGGCAGACTACTTCCTCAGTAAAACTTTAACTATCAGAAGCAACATCCCAATACAAGATAGTTATCTGCCACCTCCACTCCCACAGGTCCCCTCTGCCACCCTCTGCCGCTTTCTCCCAGCCACTGAGGAGGAAGTCAATTCCTTATTGTCCTCCTCACATCTCACCATGTGCCCGCTCGACCCCATTCCCTCACATCTAATTCCTCCCCTCTCCTCCTCCCTCACCCCTGCTCTCACACACATCTTCAACCTATCTCTCTCCACTGGCTCCTTTCCATCTGCCTTCAAACACGCGCTAGTTACCCCTTTACTAAAGAAACCATCCCTAGATCTCAACTCTCCATCCAACTACCGCCCTGTATCCCTGCTTCCCTTCACATCAAAGCTCTTAGAAAAACTAGTCTTCAACCGCCTCTCCCTCTTCCTGTCCTCCAATTCCCTACTTGACCCCCTACAATCTGGCTTCCTTCCCCTACACTCAACTGAAACTGCCCTCACCAAAGTCACCAACGACCTCCTAACTGCTAAAAAACACGGCCACTATTCTATTCTCATCCTGCTTGACCTCTCGACTGCTTTTGACACTGTTGACCACCCCCTCCTTCTACAGACCCTCAACTCTCTGGGTCTCGGTGACACTGCACTTGCTTGGGTTGACTCCTATTTATCCAACAGGTCCTTCTGTGTGTCCTTTGCTGGTAACTCCTCCTCCTCATTGCCTCTATCTGTTGGTGTACCTCAAGGTTCTGTCCTTGGTCCTCTGCTCTTTTCCATCTACACCTCCTCCCTGGGCAAAATCATCAACAGCTTTGGCTTTAATTACCACCTCTACGCTGATGACACTCAGATCTACCTCTCTACCCCTGATCTCTCTCCCCCTGTCCTTTCAAAAGTCAGTGATTGTTTATCTTGCATCTCCTCCTGGATGGCCTCCCACCACCTAAAGATCAACATGTCAAAGACTGAACTCCAACTTATTCCTCCCTCCAATGCCTCCCCACCTCCTGACTTCTCTATCACGGTGGAGGGTATCACCATCTCCCCATCAAACCAAGTTCGCTGTCTTGGAGTTACACTTGACTCTGCTCTTTCCTTCATCCCCCACATCAAGTCTCTTTCCTCCTCCTGCCGATACCAACTGCGTAATATTTCCAGAATTCAGCCATTTCTTACCGCTGTCACCACAAAACAACTCATACACGCCCTGGTATTCTCCCGACTCGACTATTGCAATAATCTCTTATCTGGCCTCCCTCTGTCCCGCCTCTCCCCCCTACAATCCATCCTGAACGCCTCCGCCAGGCTAATTCACCTCACCCGCCGCTCTGTCTCTGCCGCTCCCCTCTGCGAGTCCCTTCACTGGCTCCCCATCCACTGCAGAATTAAGTTCAAAATCCTTATCCTTACCTACAAAACCCTCACTAACTCAGCTCCCCACTACCTGTCCTCACTAATCACCAAATACACCCCAGCCCGCTCCCTAAGGTCAAACAGTGAACTGCGCCTAGCTTCTCCCCGCATCACCTCTTCCCATGATAGACTGCAGGATTTCTCACGCGCAGCCCCCACTCTCTGGAACGCTCTCCCTCGTACTGTCAGACTTTCCCCTAACTTCTCTTCCTTCAAACGCTCCCTTGAAACATTCCTATTTAGGGAAGTCTACCACTCAACTCACTGACGCAACCATCAATCACTCTCACCTTACAGTCCTCTCCTCCTGTTTCCAACCCCAACCCTCCCAGATTGTGAGTTCCTACGGGAATAGGGCCCTCATCTCCTCCTGTACTGTTTGTCAAATGTTGTTCAATGTATTGTAACCCTGTCTATATTGTGCTTGTTGTATAGTGCTGCGGAATATGCTGGCGCTTTATAAATAAAGAATAATAATAATAAATAATAATCACCTTCTTCAACAGGAAGCCGCAGAGAACAAATAGTTCTCCATTGTCCATCCTCTAACTCTAATTCAGTCAGATCACATACATGGGATCCTGACACTCTCATGCCACCATGGAGCTCCAGGATAGCAATAGTGGAGCAAGGTGATGCTGCAAGTGTCTTTAAAGGCATCCAAAATAACAAGTAGAGCTGCAAATGTAGAGACTTGCGATGGCTTTCAGAAGAACCCTATTACTGGCTTGGTGGGAAAACATTGTCCGTACGTTTCCAATACATGTTACGATATTGCCTCAAAAAAGGCTTGCTAGTTTAGCTGAGCTTGTTACATAATTACATAGTTACACAGGCTGAAAAAAGACTTGCGTCCATCGAGTTCAGCCTTTCAAACATCACCTACTGCTGTTGATCCAAAAGAAGGCAAAAAACCCAGTCTGCAACGCTTGCTGAATATGCTACATACTGGGAAAAAATTCCTTCTTGACCCTAGTTGGTGGTCAGATTTCTTCTTGGAACAAGCGTCTCGCTTGGAGAATAAGTTCTTATCCCTGCTGTTTGGCACTGCTTTTAATGGTGGACATTTATTTACACTGGTCCCACCTCTTAGAGCACTAATACATCAGACCATTGGCAAAAGGTTTGGGTTGGGGGGTCACACTTTCCCTGGAACACAAGACTTTAAGGTGGTCCTAACAATTAAGATAATCTAAAGTCAAGCAGTAACATGGGTAAGTGCTTGTCCAAAAATAGGAAGTTGAGAGGTTACAATTGGGTAAAGTATGGTGATACGTACTATCAATTGTTACTGCTCAGCTTGGAATGTGGTCTTCAGGTGGAATCAAGTGCATGAGATCCCACACCAACTTTTATCATCTATGGCATCCAACTCATAAATGGTTTTTAAAATATATAAAACCAGGAAAGGAAGAAACTTAAAGGGAACACCCAAAAGGAGTCTCCAAGAGTGAAGGAGACTTCTTTTGAATGTTCTTTGAAGGTGTTTTCCTTTCCTGTTTTCTGTTAAGCTCATTCAGTTAAGGGGTACTCTCTATTTCCTTGGGATAGTCATTGGGAAACCATTTCTAGTGTCCTATGGACACCGTTTCAGTATTAGTTTTAAAAGTATATGCCAACTTTCATATATGGTTGGTGGTACAGTTCAAACAGATGAATAGTAAGAGAAAGGGGAGAAATAATTCATAGAGAGAATGGTACCCTGAAAACTGTGTTAAAACAAATGTCCTTCATATTTTACATTCTTTATATATATATATATACTCAAACCGTGGATAAGTATATAAATATATATATATTTATTTATTATTTTTTTCGCCTCCTAACCAGCACACACCTCATTAACATTTTAGAAATTTTACTTCATAAGAAGTGACATTCTAAATGCTTTAGTTAGAATTCCATCTTAAACCAATAATTACCTGTTCGTTGTAATGTGAATAAACATTATTAACATTATTTCTTCTGGCATCGTTAATAGGGAGGAGAGTTTATCTGTTTATGCATATATATTAAATATACACATCATTAACATTTTACCTTCCAACCACATAAAACCTGACATTTTTAAACATACCTAGTATGATTTTTCACAGAACACCTAACTACAATTGGAGTTAATTAAAGTGTCACACGCAATTACATTTTCATACCTGATGGTGACATTCATTATTTATTTGGGCATATATTACGCTGATTGGATTTTTAATTCTATTTTTTTCCTCACAATTGTAATGCTTCTGTGATTTAAATCCTTTTAGCTTCCTCCCTAAAGTCTTGTTTAGATTGATTGCTTCTTTGTAATCTGCCTATCAAATTTAGATATTCATACATCTCAATTTAAATTTCATTATCCTTCAAATCCCGTTTAACATAAGGGACTGGCCTCAAGTAAAGTTAAAGCTTCTAACCTACTAACACTCGGGTTACAATTTTTTTTCGTTTGTTTTCTAGGTGGAAAAAAAAAAACAGTAGTTTTTTCTAAACATTACGAATTTACATTATACATTATATAATTTTAACCCCTTCTCAGCCAAATAGGCTTAATCTTCAAAGCACCCGATGGTGACCCGATATGGAATATACTCAATATAGTTTATTTCTGGAGCAATGCAAAGGAATTTCATTCATCACAAATGTCATTTGTTTTCAAATTTTCTCCAGAATGTGCCCCAAAAGATTTAGCACCTCAGGCATGACACCCAAGTGCTAAAACAATATGAACAGCTGGGACTCTGTGTCTAAAACACAGAGTCCCAGATGGTTAAGCATGGAGCACCAGCTGCAGCTGTCAATTTTGGTCACCAGTTGGCAACGTCTGTCTGTCAAATAGAGCTACTACAACTCAAAATACCCAGAAAATATTTTCAAATATTTTTATGGTATAATTTATGAAAGCAACTTTAAAAAAATAAAATAATAATCACTGGTTCCTGACAATGGTTTTACAGAAAATAACTTGACCATGAGCAGATTACATTCAGGGTTATTCAAAGGGAATTGAAAAGTCACCGCACGTTCGGTGACTTTTCGTTCTCCTCAGTTCGGTTTGATTGGGCGATCCCATTTCAGTGACCCTGCGGTGTATTCAGCAAGCCCACAGGGTCCCCGAATTGCAGTGAAAAGTCGCCTTAACCCACCGAAAACTCACCGCAAAACCCGGCGAAGGCACACCGAAACCTGCAAAAACATCTGGATTAACCCGCCGAAGACGCTGGAGAAACCCGAGCAGGAGCCAATCACAGCGCAGAGCAGCCGCCGGAAAACCCCGACACCGCAGACGAAGGAGGTGAAGAAAAAAAAACAACAGTACGCTTGAATGTTTGACGCTATTTGCAAACAAACTACTGAGCGAAAAAATTTCTGAAATTTACATATAAGAGCCAATGAATGATAATAAAAAGGGCTGTTACAGAAAAAAGAAATAACAATTTTTAAAAAAAAATCGGAAAAAAATGTTTGCAAAAAAATCCCAAAAAATGCCTAAAAGATCCTAATAAATCTAAAAATAAAGAGACTTTTTACCGCAGAATATTATAATCAACGGTTTATTAGATATTGAATTAAAACGGGAATATTTTTAACATTGAAGCCTATGAGATTCGCCTGAATAAACATGCCGAATGAAACCACCAAATGGCAGGGCAATTTGGGAACCTTTCACTGTTGGTTTTTGTTCATTGAATAGACAAAGCATTGCTTCTCTATGGGGATTTCACTGCCCTCAAACAGGTAATGAACAGGCACCGTATGTGCAGGCAACTCGCCAAGATTTGGCAAATTGCCTGCTCTCTGAATAGCCGAATGGCCAGGAAAGGTAACCGAACTCTGAATTTCAGCGTTCGGTTATCTTTCTCCAGCAATTCGGAGCTCTTTGAATAACCCTGTTAGTCTTTCTAAATTATAATATGTGATATATCATATTAAACATATTCATATGACTTCCAAACCTTTTCTTAAAAAAATGGAAAATAAAACCCAAACTTTGGAATTTTTGAGCTTGGTTTGTTGCTGAGAACTCTGATTCTTCTATAGTAGATACAAAAAAGTCTACACTTCCATATGAAATTGCAAGTTTTTGAAATGTACAGACAGAAATATCAACAATATAACTGTCAAACCTTTTTTCCATCGGTAATGACATCTTTCAACCAATAAAAATCCATAGATCAACTAAGCAATTAATTTTTTGTAAAATGTTAAATAAAATATAACAACAACATCCTGATTATATATGTCTGCTCAGCCATTCAAAACGGGGACACTAGCTGTGATCACTGTAAACAGATCCTAGATCCTGCCTGTAGGTAAACAGCATATACCTGCCAGCAATGAAAGTGATGATGACAAACCTGGAATAAAAGTAGATGTTGGTGTAGGATTTGCTTGAATATGTATTATACTGGGAGAACAGTGGTCCACAAAGATTTGTCAAAGATGCGGCTAGAATGGATTGTTACAAAGTGCCAATGAGGGCCTTAAGAGAGGGACATAAAAAAGTATCGAAGGCGCATGATGTAC
Organism: Leptobrachium leishanense; assembly: GCA_009667805.1. Taxonomy (NCBI): domain Eukaryota; kingdom Metazoa; phylum Chordata; class Amphibia; order Anura; family Megophryidae; genus Leptobrachium; species Leptobrachium leishanense. Next base: position 25,930,859 of record CM019072.1, on the reverse strand, counting down.
CATGGAGGACTGCCAAAATCATCATCCAAACCTGCAGAAAAAATGGCACCAAAGGGATATTGCAAAGAACAGGAAAGCTGATGAGAGGACAAGGAGGAAAATAATCAGCAATCTGACCAAGAGGACTGAAGAAGCTATACGGGTTTATGGCAGGTACTGGACGGTCACTCTTTCCATGTTACCTCCCCCTCTCATATTCTGCATATGTCTGGGCTACGAGGCAAGGTGGCAAGGCTTCAACCCTTTCTTACAGGATCACCCAAACTCATATAGATTAATACAAACATTTCATTCATTTTATTATTATTATTATTCTTTATTTATAAAGCGCCAGCATATTCCGCAGCGCTGTACAATAAGCACAGTATAGACAGGGTTACAATACATTGAACAACATTTGACAAACAGTACAGGAGGAGATGAGGGCCCTATTCCCGTAGGAACTCACAATCTAGGAGGGTTGGGGTTGGAAACAGGAGGAGAGGACTGTAAGGTGAGAGTGATTGATGGTTGTGTCAGTGAGTTGGGTGGTAGGCTTCCCTAAATAGGAATGTTTTAAGGGAGCGTTTGAAGGAAGAGAAGTTATGGGAAAGTCTGACAGTACGAGGGAGAGCGTTCCAGAGAGTGGGGGCTGCGCCTGATTCATCCACACCCAATCACGTGGGAAATGTGCCATGTTCTCATGAGACAACAAATCTCTTTTCAGGTCTAAGCTGTTACAAATATGTTTGACAGAAAGTCAATAAAACTTATCCTGGTGGTCACTTTGAAGCAAGGTGGTGTTAAGACCTGCGAAAAATGAGGTACATTGTCATAGCTGCAAGCTAATGCCAAGTATGGCCATTTTTTGTGACTAAATCTTCATTATTTTGCACAGGATATGATTTTTTAAGAACATTTTGTAAGAATTTAAGTTGGTTTGCAATAGGTACTTTAACAATGTGCATAATTTATCAGCAGATTTCAGCACCACCCTATTGATATCTTGATACTATTGCTAGTGCTCGTCTAAACATACACAACAAAAATATATACAAAGAACATATAATTCCTGCAGTTTCAGTAGGTAGAGTTGTTTTGGCTTCACCTACGTAAGTAGTCTTGCGTATCAGAACATAAACTAAAAAAATTAGAATCTATTACACATATTCTGAAAGTCAAATTAATTGTATTTAGTGAAAAAAATAATAAACTACAGAAATGAGAAATTTTTCAATTTTAACCTAAATCAAATATATATGTATACCAGATATTTTAATATAAATGTGTCGCATATAACGATGGGAAAAGGAAAATGTCCAATATATTGGTAACACCTGCAAAGTCAAACTCATACGTAAAAGTAACAGCAAATCACAAGGGATTTGAAGGCATGACACACTGACCCAAATTTGTAACATTCAAAATATCTTCTATAGCTTGAAAGGCCGTAAGCTGTAAAAATAAAATGTAAGTGAACCTTCCAACATTATGACACCTATTCAGTGAGAAGTCACTCTACTTTAAAAAAGCACCACATTAATATTATATATAAATATTATACTGTATATATATATATATATATATATAAAATTATATATTTATATATGTATATATATAAAAATTTTACTTGCTTTATTTCTGACGTTGAGTTACTGGTGGCAACCAGCAAAAGTCTCCGTGAGTAATCTATTTGACAGTAGTCTTTCTTCTTCTTTTTTTTTTTTCTTTATGCTTTTTTTCCCATACGCACATTTTAAAAATGAAAGTCAAGGCTGCCTTTGGCTTTTTATAGATCAATTTCATTAACCAGGCATAATATTAAATATTTCAAAATTTATATCTTCCTATAACAGGTTTCAATAAAATGAATATATTGTCATCCGTAGCTTTGAACCTACATGGCACTTTCCACATTTTTTTGTAATTCTCAAAATTCCAATTTATTTGAGCTGCTGTCATGAAAACATGATCGCCGTCTTGTCAAATTTGATTAGATTCGTATCTCTTGTCCTCGGATGTTCAATAGTTTGTATATTGTTTATCATATTTGGCTCACATGGAAGATTAGGAACAGCCTGCAGATTTGCAAGTTGCTTGATAAAATATTAATCTGGAGCCTCCTCTGTCAATCCTTTTTAATATTTCAAATTACCCTTTTAATCTAAAGTTAACCTGGTATAGAAAAAACCTTTGAAGATTGAAAGAAAGGAAGATGCTAAAAAATGCATTCGTTTTTTTTGTCTCAAACTAAAAAGAGAAAAACAGCTTTTATGTATTATTATTTAGAAATTTAACTTTAAAATGATGTTTATATAGCTGTCACAAAATTCACATTCCTTGTTAAACATGTAAACATTAATATATCTGTTTCTATTTATAAATGTATACAAAAGATATAAATAATTAAACTCAAATTGTGACTGTTATACCTTAACGGGCAACTACTTTCTTTGAATTCTGAAAACGAGTTTTTGCATACTTCTAAGACTGGTTAAATAATATTTTTTAAGAAATATATGTATTAATGGAGGTTATTGCATTTCTAAAAGGGGAAATTGTTCATGCCTTCCACTCAATAACCCCTTCATGACAAGGGTTTCCTGCATCACGAGGATGAGAACACTTTCCATGCCACAATGCCAAGTAATATATTATTACATCGACTGCATGGCCACCCACTCTGATGTGAATTGACTGCACCAACCTGCCTTGCATCACATAAATTCGGCAACAGTGGCACAATGTTGGTCAGGTATGTATAGACTCGTCTTGTGATGTGCCTTGGCAGTTCCTCATCTTCTACATATAGAAAAAAAGAGAAACCCTCCTGTACTGAATACATCAGCTTTGTGGGTTTATTCTAAGATCTTTATAGTGATTAGTGACCAGGAACATTGTGGGCAGAGTCTGGTCTTTGTCCCCTGCAGTATGCTGAAAGCCTGGAGACTCAGGTCGTAACGTTGTCATTGTTTGCTATGAGGACAAAAAATATACACAAAATTGCTCATGCTTTGGAAAGAAACTCTAGAAAATATATGTTATTTGATTATAGTCTGTCTATCACATATTCTAAGTTCCAAATGAAATCATATAATAGCTTTCTTTGTTACGGGCATATAGGCAAACTGTTTTGTCTTGAAAGACTTCTCATAGTAAATGTTAATTGCTTTAGAAATTTCACTCTGATGCTTGCAAAAGAAAATATTTCTGCGTTCACCAGTCTTCTGGTTAGGCTAACGCTGTACATTACAACATGTTCTTCTGACTGATATGATGCCAGACAATACAGATTTTTTTTTGCTGCAATCCATTGTTTCTTTCCATCACAATTTTTGTTTCAATTTAAAAGAAAAGAAAAAAAAAACAACAACCAAAAAACAAAACAAAACAATAAGCCCATGCTGTCTGCCTTTGATTGCAACTAAATATCCTTTCAAAAGTATGGCTCAAAGCCATGCCAACATGAATAGATTTCCAAGCTGCAAGCAGACCTTTGTGATCTGAAGAAGTTACCAATGGCCACCAAAAGCAACTGTAAGGAGGTGATACCTTCAATCACAAGAACGAGACTGATCCAAACTAAATTTATCTTATTAACAATAAAATGGGGAATACATTATTTTGCATAAAGTCAAGTAGATTGAAGTGTTGACGCTTGTACAGGAAAGGAATATATTTTCTTCTGTGTGGCCAACAGAAACGTGAAGATATTTCTGATGATTTATTGTGAGCGAAGTGAGAAATTTCTGATTGCTATCCATTCCTGTCTCTGCATGAAACCAATCTTCTTAGAAAGACCATTTCAATCGCGGAAATAGAGGGCACATGTAAATAAGAACAGAGGTTAAAATCCTCTGTATATGGATATGAAGTCATAGTTTACCTGACCAGAAAACTCCATTATTTGTCTGTTTTTTTTTTTGTTTAGATGAAACACAGTTCTATGAGTCTGTTTTTTAAATAAAAGTAGAATGTAGTAAATATTAAGAATAGATATAAAATGTGGTTTGCAAGTCAGATATCAGATAGACTATTAGGCAGCCAGGTCATTATATAACAGCATTTCTCCATGGTTGGGATTACAAATAGTATGTTTTGTAGAAAATGATGCATAAAGATTGGCTCATAAGTTGTTTTTGTACCAGACAGTAATTACTGTGAGTAAAGAAGAAGAACGAAAAAGCAAAACCACTTCTCTAGAGTTCGCCTGCAAACAAAAGTTTTGCGTCTGCATTTACATTTCGTATATATTTTGGTGGCCTTCTGTGCTTTTTATTTCAAAGACAATTGCCTTGAAAAAAAAATTATCGATCGCTCATTTATTTGCTTCATTTGTAATCTTATGGAGTTGGGATGCACAGTTTTATTAGCCTCCAGTCAAATCCTGTTAAGCACAAAGGCCAACTTAACTTTTGTAACGTGATAGTGGAGATTAGGGAGCTCCGCAAACATGGGCGCATTTTTTTTTACATATGCAAATCGGAAGATAGCCAATTACAGCCTCCCTAGTTAATCCACTTGAGAGAATATCAAGTGGTAGAGGGAGAGAAGCTGGAGAGAAGAGAGGAGAATTAGATTGAGGGAGAGAAGAGAAGAGATGGCAGAGGGGAAAGAAGAAGGAATGGTAAAGGGACGGTGATGAGAATTTGACAGAAAAGGGGGAGGGCAGTTGGTGTAGGATTAGTCACATCAGGCAGCATGTGAGAGGTGTGGTCAAAGCAGGTCCAATCCAAACATCAGTATTGCAGTTAGAGAATCAGCGTGGCAGAGAGAGTTCATCCAGGAGTACAATCATGCCATGGACAAGACTGCGCTGTACTAGGAGAACTGTTCTCTTCTAGAAGATGGTGACATGGACTATCAGGAGGCAGCCCTGGTGCAAACTGAACAATGCCATTGATTTAATTGTCTTGGTCAGCTCAATGGTTTTAATAAGTGTTGCGATGTATGTAAGCCAATATCTATATAGGCTATGTGTTACACGTGTAGACAATCATTTTTTAAGAATTAACTTTTGGTCAGTGGGTTCAATGTTAAATTCAGTCAGTAAAAGTCGAAATTCAATGGTATATCTATAAGAGACAAGAAGAACATAGGATCGATGAGGCAGAATGACATGATTTAGATTTACAGCGGGCCTAACCCAGACGTATAGCTCTTCATCACATCTTTACTGTCTACTGTCTGGAACAGAGACTCATCTTCCCACATTTTTCCTGCATCTTTTTCATAAGGGTGTAAGTGATGGCTAACCAGTACCGAGTTCCCACCAGGACACATTCTTATTTCACAACTATCACTATCATACACATCATAGACCACTGATGAATAGCCCTGACAATGCCTTGTAAAGCAAGGGCAAAAACAGCAGGAAGAATGACCCAGCTGTAAATTACAAAAGCAGTTACAAATACATAAAATCCACACCAATGCACAAACTCTGATTGTAAAAATGGCATCATTGACTGCTAGTATTCAGCCCTACTTCATAGAAAAAACAAACTAAAAGAAAAATGTCAACTGTGTCTTAAATCACCTAAGCCAATGCTGAACAAAACTGAATGAGGCCCAATTTTATAGGATGACCATCAAATGATTGCTAACGAGTACAGTAAAGCCATACAAATGCCGAAACAGTCTATTTGGAGAGAATCAACCAAAAAGAACCAGACAATTGAAATGACGATTACTTATAAAGTGCCAACATATTCTGCAAGCACTGTACTATCAGTGGATCAGAAATACATACAATTACTAAATAAGTTACAAACATAGGACAATAGGTGTAGAGGAGTGGGGTGTCAAACACAACTGTTTGTTGGAAGTAAATCTGGTTGGAGAATTGTGGAATGAGCTAGTAGGTATTTAAAAGACTGGCAGCAAGGGGAGAGCCAAATGGGGTGAACCAGGGACTTCATTAATTATAGAGTGGCTTGAGAAAAGTCTTTAAGTTGGAGGAGTACTGAGAGGAAAAGAACGTATTTTCAGATAATTGGCAGAGCATAGTGAAATGGATTGAATGCGTTTGCTAATAAGGAAATATATTTGATTATTGGCACAATTCTATAAAGCTTTGAACACGTATTATAAAATGAATTCTTAAAGAAACTGTCACGCCGAACAGGGGGCTCACCTCTCGCAGGCTCAGACGGGCCACCCCGCCGGCTGTTACGCCGCCCGGCGATGCAGCAACAGCCGGGAGGCTTGCCCATCACGAGGGCTGGCTGTGGCGGTCCGACGCGCCGGCGTCCCCGGCGCGTAACTCAAGGGCTGGGGACACTCCAGGGCCCTGCCCGATCCATTGCGGCCCTCTCCACGCCCGCACTGACAGGGTCAGCGCCGCAGCCCCGCTGTCTCCACGTGGGACATGGCGGCTCCCGGCGTCTGACGTCACAGGGGCGGGTACAGAGGTCAGGATTGGTGGAACAGGCCCAAGGGGAGGAACCTCAGCCCTGGGTGGACCTGATAGGGAACAGCACCAAAACCCACTCAGGCCCTGATTGGCTCTCCTATCTAGAGGAGCCAATTGGTGAACAGACAAACCCCACCACGTATATAAACCCTTCTGTCACACTCAGTCCTCGCTTCAGCGTTGTATCACTTCCAGTGGTTACTAATTGAGAAGCTTATTCATGTGCTACCTGTGTACCAGTTCTTGGCTTACCCTTCGACCTTTCCTGTTTCGCCGCCTGTCCCTGACCACCCTTCTGACCACGACTACGATATTTGGAAAACCCTTTTGTACCGCGATCCTGAGACTGTTCTCCCGCCTCTGCACCTGGGCTCCAGATCCCCTGCCGCAAGCCGTGACATACGCTGAAGCCTCCATGGAACCCGCAGAGGTCACGGACGCCCTCACGGCCCTGTCACACCAAGTCTCCAATTTGGCCCGGTCAGTCCAGGACCTACAGACTGAACATCGCCAACTCCAGATTCAAATACAAGCTGCAACTTTGCCACCTCCGTACGCCCCTCCTTCGGCACCTGCTTCAGTACAGCCTATTCCGGAGAATGCTGCTCCAGAACCTCAAACCAAATTACCAGACTCTTTCAACGGAGATCGCACCCAGTTTGAAGCATTTATGCTTGATTGCTGCATCCTCTTTTCCCTTAAACCACGTACTTACAACAATGACTTTATAAAAGTACGTATGGTTATGTCACTACTCAGTGGTGAACCCAAGAAATGGGCGCACACCCTCCTCAGGGAACAGGACCCCGTTCTGGAGACCTGGCCCTCCTTTGCAGCTGCCTTGGAGTCAATGTATCAAGACCCTCACAAGAGGGAGTCGGCCCAAAATGTTCTCAGAGCACTCAAACAGGGCCGCCGCCCCGTGGAGGAATACGTCACCCAGTTTCGTCATTACGCCCACGAAACCGCTTGGAATGAGGCCGCCCTCCTTGACCAGTTTCGTCGTGGCTTGGCAGACCACCTAAAAGACGAACTCGCACGAGTTGGGGTACCCCGTTCCCTCGATACCTTGACTGACTTCTGTATACAGTTTGACCGGAGATGGAGGGAACGCAGAGATGAAAGATCGCCCCTCGTCCCTCGACCCATTCCAGAGCCTTCCCATACCTCCTTCCCCTCTAATGTTTCCATCCCTAGGAGAAGAGAAGAACCCATGCAGATAGGGCTGGTGGATCGACGTCTGTCTCCAGCCGAAAGAGATAGACGCAAACGCCTCCAATTGTGTCTCTACTGTGGGGAAGCCAATCACCAAGTCCGTCTCTGTCCTATGAAACCTTCGGTTATGGGAGGTAAGACTGGATTCATTTCCATACTCTCTAGTCCCTCTCGTTTCACCCACACGCCTCACCTGCTTCTACCCGTTTCCCTACAGTGGCAACAGAAGACCTATCCGACCCAAGCGATGGTGGATTCAGGGGCTAGCGGGTGTTTTGTGGATTCAGCCCTAGTAAAACGCATCAAGTTACCTTTACTCAATAAAGATTGTCCTGTCAAAATCAGAATGGTGGATGGTTCCTCATTAAGTTCCGGTCCCATAACAAAAGAGAGTATACTTATCCAAATGACCATAGGTGTGGGTCATTCCGAGAAAATAAAATTTGATGTGGTTGATTCGCCTATCTTCCCAATTATCCTTGGTATACCCTGGTTACGTCTCCACGACCCTGCTATCCAATGGTCTACTGGTGTGGTGTCTCTCCCCTCCTCATACTGCCAAAGTAATTGTAATCCCTCACCGACCATAGGTGTCATGGAATTAGACGAAACCACAATTCCAACCACTTCATTACCTGAACAATACCACGATTTCTTAGATGTGTTTGACAAAAAGAAAGCCGAATCCCTACCACCAAGAAGGCATTATGATTGTCCCATCGACCTTTTACCTGGGGCTCCCATCCCTTATGGGCGTATCTTTCCCCTGTCTGAACCCGAGTTAAAGGTCCTTAAAGAATATATCCAGGAAAACTTACAAAAAACATTCATTCAACCATCTACCTCCCCTGCTGGTGCAGGAATATTTTTTGTTGACAAAAAGGATGGTGGCCTAAGACCATGTGTGGACTACCGTGAATTAAATAGAGTTACGATTAAAAATAGATACCCTCTACCACTCATCCCTGAACTCCTCGAACGCCTTCAAAAAGCATGTATCTATTCCAAATTGGACTTGCGCGGAGCATATAACCTCGTACGTGTCCGGGAAGGAGATGAGTGGAAAACCGCCTTCCGAACTCGGTACGGGCATTTTGAATACAATGTAATGCCGTACGGGCTTTGTAACGCCCCCGCTACTTTCCAACATTTCGTTAATGACATTTTTCGGGACCTTCTGGATCAGTTCGTCGTGATTTATCTTGATGACATCCTGATATTCTCTTCTTCCCTCCAGGAACACAGGCAACACGTTACCACCGTACTTCAACGGCTCCGGGAAAATCACCTGTATGCCAAATTGGAGAAATGTACCTTCGAGACAACTAAGGTGGAATTCCTGGGTTTCATTATCTCCCCTGGAAGTATAGAGATGGACCCCCGCAAAGTGGAGGCCATTACTGCTTGGCCAGTACCCAGCAATCCTAAAGAGGTACAGAGATTCATCGGTTTCGCAAATTTCTATAGGCGTTTTATTCGAGACTTTTCTAAGATTACGCAACCGTTGACTGCACTCACTAGCCCTAGTGTGAAGTTTCGATGGACTGAAGAAGCCCAAAGGGCGTTCGACAAACTTCGTGATCTCTTCATTTCCGCTCCTGTCCTACAACTCCCTAACCCACAATTGCCATTCACTCTCGAGGTAGATGCCTCAGAGTTGCCGTCGGGGCCGTCCTCTCCCAGAGGTCCCCCTTAGGACAACTACATCCAGTAGCTTACTATTCCAAAAGACTTTGCCCTGCAGAACGCAATTATGACATAGGAGATCGGGAGCTCCTAGCCATCAAGCGTGCCTTTGAAGAGTGGCGCCATCTACTCGAGGGCACGTCCAATCCCGTTACTGTGTATACCGACCACAAAAATTTGGAGTATTTGAAATCGGCCAAACGTCTAAAACCCCGACAAGCTCGCTGGGCCCTTTTCTTTGCTAGGTTCAATTTTCACGTCACATACCGGCCGGGCTCAAAGAATGGCAAAGCAGATGCGCTCTCAAGAGTACAAGACCTCGCACTTCTACCACCCACCCCTTCCCCTACAGTGTTGCCGACACAATGCTTCTTGGGCATGACATCATGCCTTCATGATAAAATTAAGCAATTGACTGCTAGTACTTCTTTGCCGGTTTCTTCTGAGGGTTTCCACATCCACAATCATTGCATTTACGTCCCTGAAGAGGCTCGCAAGGAGGTTCTGCATATGTGCCACGACTCATTGGTAGCTGGACATCCAGGACGCAGGAAAACCGTGGACTTACTCAAACGTCACTTCTGGTGGCCCTCCATGTTCTCCGATGTCAATAAGTATGTCGCTGGTTGCCCTACGTGCCTCCGGTCAAAGCACACCACGACCAAAGTGGCAGGGCTATTACATCCATTGCCAATCCCGACCCGTCCCTGGTCGCAGATTTCCACAGACTTTATCGTAGACTTACCTCCTTCTCATAAAAACACTGTCATAATGGTAGTAGTCGACCGTTTGACTAAGATGGCACACTTTATTCCCTACCCAAAGTTACCCACAGCTGCTGAAACAGCTTCCCTATTTCTCCATAACGTGTTCAAGATCCATGGCATTCCTGACTCTATCGTCTCCGACAGGGGAACCCAGTTTACCTCCCGGTTTTGGAAAGCCTTCTGCTCTCTTCTCCGAATCCAGGTCTCGCTTTCCACTGCTTTCCATCCCCAGTCTAATGGTCAAACTGAACGGGTTAATCAGACCCTTGAACAGTATTTGCGTTGTTTTTCCACTTATAGGCAAGATGACTGGGTCGAGTTGTTACCCCTCGCTGAATTTGCCTATAATTCCCACGATCATGAGTCCACTGGTTCTACCCCTTTTTTTCTTAATGTGGGGTTTCACCCTACCATGATTCCAGGTCTGGCCCCCCATTCCTCAGTCCCTGACGTCGACTCGCGCCTTGCCCTACTTCAAGAGGCCTGTCAGTTAGCACAATCTACCCTCCGTACTGCTCAGCAGAGGTATAAATTAAAAGCTGATCGTCACCGTTCTGTTCCCCCGGCCTTTCAAGTAGGTGACAAGGTCATGCTGTCCACAAAAAACCTTCGCCTGCACTGTCCCTCTAAAAAACTAGGCCCCTGCTTTATTGGCCTTTCCCTATTTCCCATCAGGTTAATCCTGTTGCTTTCCGCCTCGCGCTCCCCCCCACGTATCGGATTCACCCTGTCTTCCATGTCTCCCTTCTCAAATCTGTCCCCCCTGAGTCACTAACTGGCAGGGATATGCCCCCTGGTCCGCCCGTGCTTGTTGGTGACGACCTCGAATACGAGGTTGACCGCATCCTCGATTCCAGACTCCTTCGCGGGGCTCTTCAGTACCTTGTCCAATGGAAGGGGTATGGTCCTGAGGAGCGATCCTGGGAACCCGCCTCCTTTGTACACGCTCCCTCGTGCCTTCGGGCATTTCACCGCGCTCATCCGGATAGGCCGGGTCCTTTTTGCGTCCGGAGGCCGCTCCTTCGAGGGGGGTTCTGTCACGCCGAACAGGGGGCTCACCTCTCGCAGGCTCAGACGGGCCACCCCGCCGGCTGTTACGCCGCCCGGCGATGCGGCAACAGCCGGGAGGCTTGCCCATCACGAGGGCTGGCTGTGGCGGTCCGACGCGCCGGCGTCCCCGGCGCGTAACTCAAGGGCTGGGGACACTCCAGGGCCCTGCCCGATCCATTGCGGCCCTCTCCACGCCCGCACTGACAGGGTCAGCGCCGCAGCCCCGCTGTCTCCACGTGGGACATGGCGGCTCCCGGCGTCTGACGTCACAGGGGCGGGTACAGAGGTCAGGATTGGTGGAACAGGCCCAAGGGGAGGAACCTCAGCCCTGGGTGGACCTGATAGGGAACAGCACCAAAACCCACTCAGGCCCTGATTGGCTCTCCTATCTAGAGGAGCCAATTGGTGAACAGACAAACCCCACCACGTATATAAACCCTTCTGTCACACTCAGTCCTCGCTTCAGCGTTGTATCACTTCCAGTGGTTACTAATTGAGAAGCTTATTCATGTGCTACCTGTGTACCAGTTCTTGGCTTACCCTTCGACCTTTCCTGTTTCGCCGCCTGTCCCTGACCACCCTTCTGACCACGACTACGATATTTGGAAAACCCTTTTGTACCGCGATCCTGAGACTGTTCTCCCGCCTCTGCACCTGGGCTCCAGATCCCCTGCCGCAAGCCGTGACAGAAACACAGAGAAGTGAAAGGATTGGTAAGTTGCGAGTTGAGAGATTTATGAGATGTGAGGTAAATGAGTCTACTAGAGGAGTTCGATACAACTGTAGATTTGTCCTCTGGGATCATTTAAAGGTTGCCTCAGTCAAAGTAAGAGTCAAAGTCAAAGAGGACACTGAGGCAGCAAACCCATTTAGAAGAATTAATGGTAGCAACAGTGACTTGAATAAAGATAGAGGTAGGAGGATTAAGTTTAGCTAGAGGAAAAACAAGAAGTTCAGTTTTGGAGTGGTTGAGTTTTAAGAAAAGTGAGGTTGTCTAATTAGAGGCAGCAGATACTCTAGCAGCAACGTATCTAAAATTCGTGAAGAGCAGAAGAGGAGAGGTAGATCTGGGTTTATTCTGCACAGAAGTGATAATGAAACCTAAAAACGTTTTTAGATCACCAACAGATGTGGGATGTATTGAGAACAGAAGTGGATCCAGAGAAGTGACGTAGACTATCACTAAAGGATTGCTGGGAGAATTAGAACCAGGAGAGAAGAATTCCAATGAGACCTTTATGTAGGGTGAAGAGTACCGGTTGGTGGACAATTGTAACGAAAGCTTTAGAGAGATCAAGAAAATAAGTCAAGGCTAATGATCATTGAATTTAACATCAAATAAATCATACGTCACTTTCGTCAATGTAGTCTCACCGCTGAATGTAGCGAGGAAGTTTAGTTGCCAGGAATGCAATTTGTGCCACCCTGCAGGACTGAGAGATGTAGGAGTTAATTTATTGAGAGAAGTTGAGAGGGTAGAGTCGTATAGGTTGAAGACTATGTGTAGACTGGGGAAAGTTGCAAAGCTGAGAGAAGATAATGGTTTTAAGTAGAAAATAGCAGAACTTTCAAACTATTGAGATGCCATCAAGGTTGAAGTGTGTTTTATTTGCGTGTGGGTGCCTGGTTGGAGTGTAGGAAAAGTTGTAAATTAGGAAACAATGATCATAGAGAGGGGAGAGTGTGCTAGTTCTTAGTGCTCTCATAAAATGTTTGATATAGACCACCTTTAGGACATGCAGAGTATGCCAAGTTCATAATATCCGGAGTACGCATGCTGCAGACTTTTGGAACATCACTAAAGATGGATTGTTTGGTTCTCGACAGATGGTCACAACACAAAAGAGAAACTGGACTGGAAACTGCTGTACACATTGTATCACAGTATCCAACTGAAAGACAGTTATTTATGGTCTATGTCCACTGCAGAAGGGCAACATGTCAGTGAATGACCATCCTTAGCACCCCAGCGTATCTCCAACAAGTTCTACTGTGATATGCCAACCATGTTTTATTGTTTCCATATATATAACCACATATGTATGAAAACAAGTACTTTGAGCATGAAAAATCATTTCACAAATGGTTTATTTTAGTACATTTTAAATTTTACATTGAAAAACTTGAAAAAGGTCAGGGTTATTCAAATCTCAATTCATTAATTGCTTTTAAGAGCTTAGATATCCTAAAAATATCAGTAAGACATTCAATTGCTAATTAGCATATTATTCATCCTGACAGAAACAAAAAGCTTTATGTCCCAATCAAAAATGGAAAAAGTCATGCAGCTCTAGTCATTTTTATAAGTATTTTCAAATATGTTTAATTTTATACCTATTTCCATTAACCTATAGAGTCCTACGGACATAATTCTCACTTAGTTTTTGGTGCTCGCAGCAATTAATCTCCTCCTAAGACAACAGTTTGGTGCATATGCATAGCCTTTGATGGATTATATAAGAAATGTAGTGTTACATTTCATACAAAAGCAATATTTCATTATATCACAATCCAAGGACTCAACTATCAATAATGAGAATAAGTCAAGTACGACTCAAATTAACATGTGAAGCATGAAGAATGACCTTGATAAGAGCACAATACATTTTACTCCAAACGTTATTTCAATATTTTTCAGCTCTATTTTTCCATTCCAGTGATTTAAAGCCTCCCTTATAAAAGAAATAAAAAAATATTTCAGATAAATTACGAGGAAAGCTAATAAGAAGGAATAAAATGTGTCCGATCAGAATTATGCACGATCGATCTATCTATCATTCAATCAATCTAGCTTCTATATAATACTTCTAGGGAAATTTGTAATTACTGTATATGTTAATTGATAGTTACAATAGCAAACACAAATATTTAATGAGGGTGATTAGCTTCTACAGGATGAGTTGAAGATATTTTTGGAAATATTGTATTGGCAAGAATTATTAATATTATCATAGAGTAAGCATAGAGACTCAGAGGATTATCAGAGACTCAGAGGATTCGTTGAACATGGCCTTATGCTTTCCTCACTAACAGGTCTTTCAAAAGCTCATAGGATGGGATTCTCTAAGTGGAGATATGGGCACGATGGGCCTGTTATCACCGCTAAGCATCCTGTCTCAATCACAAAGCACTCAGATCACAGAAGGAGAATTATAACAGGGGACTCTGGCGTCTTGAAAAAACATCTCAGACCTCACAGTGGGGTGTTCGAGGTGGGGATAAGCACAATTGTGAGGCTAGAATTACATCACATTGCGGCAGACAACATAGGCTTCATATTATGCAATCTTGCCTGGTGCGTCAGATTGACAGCATGTGAGGGACCGCCGACCCCTCCATGTCAACCCTAAGAAAGCAATTGAGGAGTTAAATCAGAGATGGCTCGGCCGCAGGATGTTGTTCATACAAGAAGGGGTTAATTACAAAAGGGGGACCAATCAGAGAAACGTTGTAAAGAACTTTCCCCTAACTAAACCAGATCATCAAGATACAGTTTTGTGTGACAGTCCTATGTTTTGATTTCATCTGCAACTTTACTCACAGTCAACTGTGGTTTACTTCAATGGAAATTTTAGGAATTGTAGAATCCCCATGATCTGGAACTTAACAAGACATCTCAAGAGTAAGCTTTCAAAGCATTAAGGGTTTATCTTGTTGAAGATTTAGAAATGGAAACAATAGTTGTTCACAAAACATTTCATAACCAGTCAAATACTAGGGAAAATAAAGTCATAAATAATAACAATTAGAATCCTATTTTTGTGATTGGCAGATCATTATTTTTTCTTTTTTAACTTTACAAAGATTCCTGCAAAAAACATGTTTATCTCATGCCAATATTATAATATAAAAAGCAAAGTCCTGTTTTACATTTTATTTTGTATTAAATATATCTATTTTTATAAAATAAATTTGCACAAAATACAAGTACACACAATACAAAATATAAGTACTGTGATCCAGACTGTCACAGGGTACCCTAGCACGGTCCTCTAGGACAATTGTCATATACATACAGCCTCTTTACTAAATTTAGTTTATTTCAGCAGTATTCAGCAAACAAAATATAACAGAAAATAAAACCTGGCTCGCCCAAGCTCTAACTAACACAAATATGCCCCTGTTTATTTTTGGGAAAACTAACAAAAATGAAAATCTTTGCCAACCTTTGTCTTCAAGTTGTCAGTCTCAGAGCTTTACCTTCCACTCTCTGTGTCTCTCTCACTTCCTTCTCCCTGCTTCTTTCCACCCAGGAAACATTTAAGGGCTTGATAATAAATAGGTGGGGAAAACTTTGCAGTCAAGATCAATTTATAAACACACATTGCCCTCCAAGGCTCAGCTATCCCAACCCTCACCCACAAACATAGGGGGAATATACATGCCATCGCAAATCATTACCTTCACAATATCACAGTAAATATAAAATACAAGAACACACAGTGTAGAAGTGCTGTCCGTGGTACATACACAAGAAAGACAAAGTGTTAGCTTAGCCTATCAATGATATGACCAGGGAACAACCATTAAACAGAGCACAAACAAAGAATAATCAGAAAACTAAACTTAAAAATACCAAAATATAGATATCTCAAGTGTTACTGTTAGATCGCAAGCGTGTCACACATTGTGCATTTTAAATAACAAGTTTATATCATACATTCTATTCTATTGGAAAATGACCAGGCTCTGCATCCAATCAGGTACCTCCAAAGATTTTTGATGTCTGACGATCACTATCCATGTGACAATACTCAATTTAAACTGGGGATACCTGGACTTAACATTACTGTTGGGAGGTGTGGGACTGTGGGTTCTGGCAAGTCTGACATGACATTTCATTTCCCAAACCTCTCCTATGTCCAAGTCACCCTGTGCCTCCCTATAAGGGTACATTCTGTCTGTGTTATGTGTGAATTTCATTATTGTTCATATCGTTATTGTCTGTGTTTATATGTTACTATTACTAATTATGATGACAGTACTGTGTGTGTGTGTGTGTGTGTTGTGTGTGTGGCACTTTTCAATTCCAGTCGCCGATGGAATATGTTTCCTATCTATGAAAGGCTTGAATGGTGATTGTTTGCCTTGTTTGCCAAATTTTTCCCCATTATCAGACAAGTGTGTGTTTGTGCTGCTATCCACTTTATTCTTGTCCAACTTGTGATCACAGTCTGCCCTACTGTTTAATGTCTGGACATGAAAATGGGGTATAGCTCAGAACTGATCACTTGAAGAGGAGAGCTTTGCACGGGGGTTTTATATTGGTCTCTAGGTCCCTTCTGGCACTGTATGTATTTGGCAGATGTGCTTCAATAAAGTCTACCTGTCTCTGTTTTACCCCAAGATATGAGTGCTTCCTCATTTCCGGGGAATGCTATAGCCACTCTTTTATTTTACCCATCCTTAAGATTGGACTAAGTGCTGGTGAATGCATGAAAGATCGCTGGTGAGAGAACTGGTGTCTTCCTAGGGCGTAGCATTAACAGACATGACCCAGATCGGGTCCCGAGATCTGTTACACAGTCCCATACCTCCTATCAGTAATGCCAAGTCCAGGTACCCTGAGTTCAATTTGAGTCTTTGTCACGAATACCTCTGGATACTACGACGCTGGTCCCTTTAGACAGTTCCCTATCTATCTCTCCGATCCTTCAGTGGTCAGTAATCTGGCTCTCCTCATGGACACAAACACAAATAAGGGTTAACAGGACCCAGGCTGCATACAACAAGCAGGCCTTCACAGATATACTACTCCTACAGATACATACAAACAGGACAGGGTTAACAGGAGCAGCTTGAGCAGTATACAGACAAGGGGAGACAGAACACAAACTGTAATACATATATTTCGTCAAATCGTATACAGAGGATAGAATAGTCAGAGATCGCCAAACTGGTACACAAGGGGTGGTTCTCACACAAAGCCAGGTCAGAAATCAGCAATAGAATCGGATGAAGGCAAATGAGTCAGTGAATCGCACAAGTCGAATCACTCAGCACTGGGGAATTCAACTCCACGACATGGCAATGAGCCCGATTGAGCCGTCTGCCTTTAAACCCGGCAGCCCCGCATCATAATGCGGTGCTCCGCCTCCTGAGCAGTCATGCAAAGTCCTGAAGCTGCCACATCGCCTGGCACCTGGCTAGTCGATGGTGCAGATGGCACTGCTGGGTACCGGCACCCCCTGGAGCGGCCTGAAGCCCCCATGAGACCCAGATGTGACAGTCTTGTCACAATCCACTCAAATGATTCTTAAAGAGAAACACTGAAAATATACACAATCAAAAAGTCCCAATCACGCACACACAAAGTAATCCCACTGATACATTGAAATGATTCCCTTACTGGCAGATCTTCCTTATTTTAATGGACTAGAAATGCAATTTGGAAGGAATCCCAACAAGGTTAAATTATTTCCACCCAGCAGTGCATCTATACTATAAAAGAGTAAGGACTGGCGTGTCCGTCGCCAAAACCCTACTGCGCATGCGCACGCAACCTGCGGCGGTTGGCTGCGCGCGCATCCAACGGCTGCGGCGCGCGCACAGCCGGCATGCGAGAGGGACAAAACAAATCCGATCCATTGGAGAGGCACACAGCACAGCGCCTCTCCAATGGATCGGATTTGTTTTGTATATCTCCTCCTTGCCGGCCTGCATCTCCTCCGTGCCCGGCCTGCATCGCCTCCGTGCCCAGCCTGCCAGCCAGATTATCAGTCTGCCATGCATATTACCAGTCTGCCGTGCACAATACCAGTTCCCAGCCATATTACCAGTCTGCCATGCATATTACCAGTTTGCCGTGCACAATACCAGTTCCCAGCCATATTACCAGTCTACCATGCATATTACCAGTCTGCCATGCATATTACCAGTCTGCCATGCACAATACCAGTCTGCCATGCATATTACCAGTCTGCCATGCACAATACCAGTTCCCAGCCATATTACCAGTCTACCATGCATATTACCAGTCTGCCATGCACAATACCAGTCTGCCATGCACAATACCAGTCTGCCATGCATATTACCAGTCTGCCATGCATATTACCGGTCTGCCATGAACAATACCAGTCTACCATGCACAATACCAGTCTGCCATGCACAATACCAGTTCCCAGCCATATTACCAGTCTGCCATGCACAAAACCAGTCTGTCAGCCATATTACCAGTCTGCCAGCCATATTACCAGTTCGGTAGCCACATTACCAGTCTGCCATGCACAATACCAGTCTGCCATGCATATTACCGGTCTGCCGTGCACAATACCAGTCTGCCATGCATATTACCGGTCTGCCATGCATATTACCGGTCTGCCATGCACAATACCAGTCTGCCATGCATATTACCAGTCTGCCATGCATATTACCAGTCTGCCGTGCACAATACCAGTCTGCCATGCACAATACCAGTTCCCAGCCATATTACCAGTCTGCCATGCATATTTCCAGTCTGCCATGCATATTACCAGTCTGCCGTGCACAATACCAGTCTGCCATGCACAATACCAGTTCCCAGCCATATTACCAGTCTGCCATGCACAATACCAGTCTGCCATGCACAATACCAGTCTGCCATGCATATTACCAGTCTGCCATGCATATTACCAGTCTGCCGTGCACAATACCAGTCTGCCATGCACAATACCAGTTCCCAGCCATATTACCAGTCTGCCATGCACAATACCAGTCTGCCATGCACAATACCAGTCTACCATGCACATTACCAGTCTGTCATGCACAATACCAGTTCCCAGCCATATTACCAGTCTGCCATGCACAAAACCAGTCTGCCAGCCATATTACCAGTCTGCCAGCCATATTACCAGTCTGCCATGCACAATACCAGTCTGCCAGGCATATTACCAGTCTGCCAGCCATATTACCAGTCTGCCAGCCACATTACCAGTTCGCCAGCCATATTACCAGTTCGCCAACCATATTACCAGTTCGCCAGCCATATTACCAGCCTGCCATGCACAATACCAGTTCCCAGCCATATTACCAGTCTGCCATGCACAAAACCAGTCTGCCAGCCATATTACCAGTCTGCCAGCCATATTACCAGTCTGCCAGCCATATTACCAGTTCGGCAGCCATATTGCCAGTTCGGCAGCCATATTGCCAGTTCGGCTGCCATATTACCAGTCTGCCATGCACAATACCAGTCTGCCATGCACAATACCAGTTCACAGCCATATTACCAGTCTGCCATGCACAAAACCAGTCTGCCAGCCATATTACCAGTCTGCCAGCCATATTACCAGTTCGGCAGCCATATTGCCAGTTCGGCTGCCATATTACCAGTCCGCCAGCCATATTACCAGTCTGCCATGCACAATACCAGTCTGCCATGCACAATACCAGTTCGCCATGCACAATACCAGTCTGCCAGACATATTACCAGTCTGCCAGCCATATTACCAGTTCACCTGCCATATTACCAGTCTGCCATGCACAATGCCAGTCTGCCAGCCATAATGCCAGTCTGCCATTCATAATACCAGTGTCTCATAATACCAGTGTGCCTAAATACCAGCCTGCCATGCCATGCATACCACGTGCCATTAAATATACGCATAATGTATATGCTACAAAAAAATGCCCGCCCAAGCCCAACACAATCTAAGGGGCCCCATGAGTTTACAATCTAAGGGGCCACATGGGTTTACAATCTAAGGGGCCACATGGGCTTACAATCTGAGGGGTCCCACAAGTTTACAATCTGAGGGTCCGGTTCCCGTGAGCTTACAATCTAAGAGGGAAGAGGAACCTACTCTAATATATAAATTCCTTTGTAATGCGCTGTCAGCTGTGCACGCACCCATCACAGCTGCTCAGTCGGCCCTCCTGTTGCGGATGGGATGGCGATGGACGCGTTACAAACGTATTTATATAGAGATATACTCTTGGATAGGACATTGAAAAAAAACTATGTGGACGTGAATTCTGACCTGGCGACAACAACAATAGACTGCCCTCTGGGCAGGCTTTCCACCTAGTCATACTATAAAGTAGCACTTCTCGTGCTCTACCTATCGATTTAAAGCCTTTAAGATACTTGTATCTATAATAACCCAACATATCGAGAAAAAGTATAAAAACACATATTTGTTACATCCATTAGCATGATTAGCCTCTTCATTTTGGTTGTGTCCCATGTCAAGGCCTTGTTCCCTCCTGGGTGTAGAGGATGTGTGGGACATGTTTTTCAATTTCTCCTGTGGCTATTTCCCTCCTCTCTCTGGTGGATCTGCTTACATCATGATGCCAGGAAAACCCCTTACCTCTAGCAGAGGTGGAGAGAGTTTGCAAGTGGAACTGTATATGTGTGTGTGAGAAAAAAAGAGTTGGACAAGATTTATGAATGAAAGGCTATTTAAAAGGTGTGACAACCCCCCTAGGAAAATACCTTTGAATGTCTACTTAGAAGTAAGTTTTTGTACTATACAGGTATTTTCAGCTATTACAGCAACATGAATCTTATCCCTGTACGGCAGTGACTGACCCCAGTGCTCTCCCTCTCTTTTGCCCTGTCCATGGCTGTTGTAATGCAGCAGTAAAGTTGTTGAACTTTTATGATAGTGAGTGAGGGGCCTGTTCCTGGTAGATTCCTTGCAGTAGTATAGGGCAACAAGTGTGTGGTTTAAACAAGAACTGAATTTCTCTTAACAGTTAATATACAGGGCTATTCAGAAAGAGGTGAAAACCTTGAGAATGGCTGGAGAATTGAAAATTCTAGGTCAAAATAGTCAGACCAGAAAAATTCTCCCATTTATCTCACTTTCCAAATCGGCTATTTGGTCTAGATCGTGCATTCTCCTGCCAATTCTCAAGGTTTTCACCTCTCTCTGAATAGCCCTGATAGAGTCTGAATTAAAAGCATAGTACATGGGATTAGTTTAGCTTATTTTATTTTAGCTTTTCTAAAGCAAAAACATTTTGTTGGGGTGTGAAGGGCTTGAATCACCTTCTAAATCCCTTTCATATCCATATTTTGTGGCTAAACACCGACAGAAGAATTATTTTCATGCATTTTTTACCATTTTTAGTTGCTGTGCCGACACGAACAGGCATCTGGCAAAGCCACCCTCGCTGCTCATTGGCCAGTCACCGAATGATTTTGCCTGCTCTCATGGTTGCTGGCAGATGACATGGGGGGCGCAACTCGATGACGCAACGCCTGCCTGATTCAAAAGCCAGGAAGTGAGCTTGCCTCATTGCCCTGTCGTGGTTTCTACCAGATAGCGCAGTCTTGTTTACAATTATTCTGATTCCCTGTGTATTGACTGGCTCTTTTCTGGCCACTTTCATGTCAACGACCCTTGCTATTCCTGATTCTCTTTGTATTGACTCAGACTCTGTTCTGACCAATCTCTTGGCATTAACCCTTGCTTTTCCTGACTCCATGTATTGACCTTGGCTCCATTTACTGAACACTCTCTTGGCTGAGTTATATTTGTTTAACCTGGTGTACCAAACCCTGGCCTGTCTGACTACTCACTCTGGTTATTGACTCCGGCTTGTTCTTTACTCTATCTATTCTGTGTGTCTGTTCTGTTACTAGATTTCTGACTATTCTAAAGACCGGCAGTGTAGGTTGTGCAGTGTCTTCATCTATGGATCAGGGATATCCGTCGCATGTGCATTGATTTTAGCTTGATTACAGCTTGGATTCTATTATTTCCTTCAAAGAAATAGGAACTTCAGCTGATCAAACTGTTTTAGCAGCTCAGCTGTCATGCCAGAGGTGCTGAATCTTTGGGGACACATTCTGGAGCCCATTTGTAATAAATGGTCTGTTTTCATTGCTCCAGATTTACACCACATTGAGTATACTCTATGGATCATATTACTAGTTGGTGCTAACTTCACCAGAGCTGTTGTAAACTTAACAACTCCAGAGACTATAATGGCTCTGGTAAGTTTACAACAGCTCTGGTTAAGTTAGCACTAATTTTGTAATATGGCCCTATGTCGGACCACCAGTAGGTGCTTTTGAAGATTGAGTATACTTGATCTTAGTAGTGAAGGGGTTAATGGATAGCAGCATGGATTGCCTTAACCTGTTAATGGCTAACAACAAACAGATGAAGGTTAGTATAACTGATAAAACGAGACATAAATGGTGATGATTGCGATCGGACAGGATCCATTCCTTGTGCATAGCTACTGAAGAACAAAGCATAACGACTTCAAATATACAGTAAAACAGGCCATTTGTTAAACTATATAGTCCCAATACATTAATTTAATTATTATATGTCAAAAAATCATAACAGAAAGCAAAATGAGCAAGTAAAGCAAAACATCTCTTAATTCAAACTGTTATGCCCTGTCTTTATCTGTACTGGACTCTGTGTGTGACCCCAAGTGTGAAATTCTCTTTTCAGGCTCTGGTAGTTTTACTACCTTTTTAAACTTCCACGGGAGATTTATTAAGCCCACACATGCTGTATTATTTCAAAATAATCTCACTTTAATATCCCATGTTTAACATAAACATAAAAGACAAATTATTGATTTGTTCAGTGTTTACTCTTTTTTTTTGTCCATTAACTATGACTAATTACCAAGACCATTTCCATGGTGCCCAGTGCCATGCTTTCCTAGTTTTGGAAGCTTCTCAATAAATCTATTAAAGAAAAACTGCATTTATTATGATACATATCACAAAGTATAGACTGAAAAAGGGAAAGGGGTTACAAATGCATGCTATGATTTGTTAGTGGGGTGTTCAGGTGTAGAAGGACACCTGGAAAAAAAATTCAATAAAAGATAGGTTCAGACACTTTGACTTCTACCGTAACTTCTGGTGGTGAATAGATTTAAGACATGTGGATCGCTGAAAAATTTGTCTCGGTTCGGTTCGGACTGTTTCGCAATCCGGGAATATCGGATTCGGAAATAATTGGAATCATGTATAATTCGTAAAAAAATGTTAGGTGGGCTAGGGTCAGGGCTAGGTTGAGGGTTAAGGCTAGATATAGGGCTAGGATTATCTTAAGGTTATGGCTAGGGTTAGGTTAGGGCTAGGCTTACAAAACTATGTGTCATATGGTTAGAGTCAGGACTAGGGCTAGGGTTGTAGTTAAACTAGGGTTAGGACTAGGTTTAGTGCTAGGGTCATGGTTACAGTTTTTGGTGTCATATGATTAGCCCTAGGGTTAGGTGTAGGGTTAGGTTAGGTCTAGGGTTAGGGTTACAGCTTTTTTCCCTATACTCTACTAGTCCGAATTTACAATATTGAATTAAAGGTTTCTTTAGTCTCTGTACATCTGGGAAATGTATCACTGTGTGCATTTTACATGTTCAATACTCACTGAAAATGAATCATGAATTACATGATTCTTAAGAAACTGCATATCTACGGCAGGTTCATTGTGTCCACTGCTCTGAGCATTATTCTGTCGCTATCACCTTAGTATGCCAGAAAAGGATCAATAAACAAGTATACACTGCCTGGCCAAACAATGTAACCACCAACTGTACAAGCCATGGGGGCATTTTTATGATCTGGGGATGCTTCAGATCGTCAGGTTTAGGTTCAACAATGTTATGTGCCCAAAAAATGAGCTCCGTTGACTCATTGAATATAGTAAATGATCAGATTTTTCTCTCAATGGATTGTCTCTTCCCTCATGGTGGGGGCATATTCCAAGATGACAATGCCAGGATTCATGGGGCTCAAAATGTGCAGGAGTGGTACAGGGAGCATGAGACATATTTTTCACGCATGGATTGACCCCTACACAGTCCAGCCCTTAACCCCATTGAGAATCTTTGGGATAATGTGCTGGAGAAGACTTTACGCAGCGCTGTGACTCTCCCATCATCAATACAAGATCTTAGCCACAAATTGATGTGACACTGGATGGAAATAAATGCTGTGACATTGCATGAGCTTATCAAAATGATGTGATGCCAATGCGTGCCAGAATCACAACTAAAGGTGGTCCAACGAGATATTAGAGTGTGTGACTTTTTTTGGACAGGCTGCTGTGACAACCAAAATGTCATTAGCCCTACAATAAACTGGTCACACGTCAGATTGGAGTGCCTGGTCCCTTTAACCTTTGTAAAGAATCCTGTGGAAATGCAGCGTCACTAACACACAATAGGCATCATGATCATTTAATAGAATTTAATTGGGCATCCTGTGCTGAGTGTCTTCACTCATCTGTCTCTTGGGACTGTGACAGCCTTCCACACCAGATATCTCCACTCAAATCAGCTACTGTTGGACATCCCTTTTGTGCCCCAACTATCTTTACACAAATTTTGCAAAATAGATTATCCAAGTGGTATTAATAATAATCCCTCCTGTCCCCACCCACAGTCTTAAACCAAACTGAGCAATGTTGTCATGTTGTGTTGTCTGATGCTACAATGGCTATGTAAATGTTGATTAATGTATTGAGTCAAGGATAAAATCAAGTGCAAATATCCATCAGTAAAAGATCATAGAGAATGTGACAGCGATGGGCACACACTGGTAATTAGGAGATACACCGTGACATTTATGCTCTCCTTTCACAGTTTAGAAAAATAAATAAAGAAATATGTTGGTCAGCGTGCAGGAAAAATGAGCAAGTGTCAAAACAGCTTCAATACAAAGAGAAAATAGGTGAATGCAATTTACAGGTGGTTCATTGTTTCAAGAATCCTTAGGAATTGACTGAAATTATTATTTCCTTTTTAAAATCAGTTTACAACAATAAAAAAGAATGTAACATTTGAATGAAAGCCATTCTCGTGCAAAGGTTTAGTCCTAAAATATGGAAATGAAAAGGATTTAGAAGGGAATTAAGACGTTATGCATGTTTAGCATTAGAAAACTAAACTAAAATGAACTGAACTAAAACCCCATGTACACAAGTTTTAATACAGAATTTATATGCACAGTTTAGGTAAATTAAGATCTAATTTAAGCTTCACATTTGTCACCAGGAGGAGGGCAGAATACAGGATGAGCTTTATGGTCATTCACTGCTCTACCCCTATACAGATAAGATTCAGTGATAAGGTAAGACAGCGCTCCTATTAATTCCTCCTTCTAATGCCTCTCCACCTCCTTACTTTTCTATCATGGTTGTTGGTATCACTATCTCTCCATCTAACCAGGTTCCCTGTCTCAGAGTTACACTTGACTTAGCTCTATCCTTCATCCCCCACATCCAGTCTCTTTCCTCCTCCTGCCACTACCAATTACGTAATATTTCCAGAATTCGGCCATTTCTTACCGCTGACATCACAAAGCAACTCATCCACGCCCTTGTAATCTCCCGATTTGACTATTGTAATAATCTATTAGCTGGCCTCCCTCTCACCTGCCTCTCCCCCCTACAATCCTTTCTGAATGCCTCTGCCAGGCTAATTCACTTTACCCGCCCCTCTGTCTCTGCTGCTCCCAGTTCCCTCAGCGAATCCCTTCACTGGCTCCCCACCCACTGCAGAATTAAATTCAAAATAATTACCCTGACCTACAAAGCTCCCACTAACTCAGCTCCCCACTCTCTGTCCTCACTAATCACCAAATAGACCCCATCCCACTCCCTAAGTTCAAACAATGACCTGCACCTAGTTTCTCCCCGCATCACCTCTTCCCATGATGGACTGCAGGATTTCTCACACACAGCCCCCATCCTCTGGAACGCTCTCCCTCGTACGGTCAGACTTTCCCCAAGTTTCCCTTCCTTCAAACGCTCCCTTAAGACAGTCCTATTCAGGCAAGCCGACCACCCGACATACTAATTCACCCCACTGCCCCAACCAGTCCATCACTCTCACCTTGCATTCTTCTCCTCTTTTTTCCACCCCAACCCTTCTAGATTGTAAATTCCCACGGGAACACTTTCTCTCCTGTACTGGTTTATCTAAATGTTGTTCAGTCTAAATGTATTGTAACCCTGTCTATATTGTGCCCATTGTTCAGTGCTGCGGAATATGCTGGTGCTATATAAATAAAGAATAATGATAATATAATATTCAGGTTGCTGAAACTCCCTGTATTTTACATATAAAAGGTGGACCTGTACTTTAAGTATTCAGGTGTTTCACTCAAATTTAACGTTTTACTTTTTATAAGTGCATTGCTAACATCATCATCATTATCACTACAAGTATCTATAAACAGTGTATTTGGCCATTTTATATTTGTATATATCTATTTTCAACACATTTACTATACATTTCTGCAAGTTCTGCAAAGAATAAATGCACATATAAAAATAAAAATGCCCATATTTGCATTATTTTAATCGTCTTAACTGTTTCAGAATAATTATCTGTACAAAAAAATAATATTTTTTAATCCTACATTTAAGTGTTAGACAGCCGTGTTTCAAATAAATACTAAATTCTTTGGAGAACTGATACATTTTTACAAAATATATTGAAATGTGATGTTCTGTGAGCCATTTCAAAATAAAGAATTGAATTCCGAATCCTTTCTGCTGAATTAAACAGTGGTTGCTCGTGTAAAAGGTTTTTTTCTGGTAAGCTAACTAATAAAAGTTACTATGAGGAAACAAACAAATCACCCATGATGTAAGAACGTTAAACACATTAATTAATGTGCCAAAGACTTTGACTGGCTGCTTACTCATTATTGGAAACAACCTTATTCTGCCTCGATATATTGCAACTGGATGTTTTTGGAGAAAATGTGATTTCTGAGTCGCTGTAGCAGAATGCAGATGTATGCGTTAATACTTTTCAGGGATGTTTTTCATGAAAAGGTGTCTGATAAAGTATCTCTGTATGTATTCCAAATGATTAAATAGATTAAATAAGAATTTATTGTTCTATTTTAATATTAATTTAAAGTAGAAAACAATAGAGACAAAACATGGCCCCTTGGTTATGGAATGTTGTTTACTTTTTCAATATATATACATCAATTCCATATTTTATTCCCAAAATGATAATTTTATAAATACTCACTTTAGTCATAACAATCAATGTTCAAAAATACCACCAAAAATATACAGGGTTATTCAAAGAGATCCGAATTGCTTGAGAAAGGTAACCGAACGCTGAAAATCAGCGTTCGGTTCCCTTTCTTGGCCATTCGACTATCCAGAGGGCAGGCAATTCGCCAAATCCTGGTGAATTGCCTGCATACGGTTCCTGTTCGGTGCCTGTTCGAGGGCAGTGAAAACCCCATGAAAAA
The DNA here is from genome assembly GCA_009667805.1 of Leptobrachium leishanense. Classification (NCBI taxonomy): domain Eukaryota; kingdom Metazoa; phylum Chordata; class Amphibia; order Anura; family Megophryidae; genus Leptobrachium; species Leptobrachium leishanense. The sequence continues at coordinate 25,903,570 of CM019072.1, read as the reverse complement.
GCACAGCTTCAGCTATTCAGAGAGCACAAACCAGCAGTGAAAGGTTCCCGAAATGCCCTGCCATTCGGTGGTTTAAGGCTAGGGTCAGATGAGCGTATTTTGTACGGACTGTGCGTCCGTGCAGTACGGACATACTTACTGACTGACATCAAGGTAGTGGCCACACAGTTGGTTTTTTTCACTGATGTATTTTTTGACGGATGTAGCAGGGAAAATAAATTACAATGAAAAAACATTCTGTCCGTCAAAAATGCTGGACGTATAAATGCCGCCCATCTGACCACGCTCCATCACTCACATACAAAGCTACACGGACGTTGCAGACGTGGTGCACTCCGCACGTCCGTTCTAGCAGTATTACGTTCTTGCCTAACCTGCGTCCGTTTGCCGCGTCCGCCATGCAGCCGCACTTCTGTGCGGACGTACTTCGTGTGTGGGGCTCCATTGGTCAGAATGATATGCTGCCATGGACTTACAAATGTGCGGCAACACGGACGTGATAACTGCGCTCGTCTGACCCCAGCCTAATTCGGCAAGTTTATTCAGGAGAATCCCATAGGCTTCAATGTTAAAAATATTCCCGTTTTAATTCAATATCTAATAAACCGTTCATTATAAAATTCTGCAGTAAAGAGTCTCTTTATTTATAAAATTTTTTTGTTGTTTAAAAGTCCGATTTTATATATATTTTTTTTTAAAGTTTACTTATTTTTTCAGTAACAGCCCTTTTTATTATCATTCATTGGATCATATGCAAATTTCAGACATTTTCGTTCAGTAGTTTCTTTGCAAACAGTGTTTCACTTTTCTATCATTCATACAAACTGTTTTCCTAATTTATTCACTGCCTCTTCTGCTGTGTCGAAGGCTGCGATCGGCTCCTGTTTCCGTTTTTCTGTGGTTTTCGGCAGGTTAATCCAGATGTTTTTGAGGGTTTTCGGCGTGCATTCGCTGGATTTTGCGGTTCGTTTTCGTCAGGTTTGCGGCAGCTTTTCCCTGCAATTCAGGGACCCTGTGGTGCTTGCTGAATACACCGCAGGGTCACCGAAATGGGATCGGCAAAACAAACCGGATTGAAGAGAACGAAAAGTCACCGAACGTGCGGTGACTTTTCGAATCTCTGAATAACCCTGATAGTATTATGATTAATTTCTCTGATCTAGGGGCTATGAAGTGAGGTGCACAATGAAAGAGTGGCATGGATTGGAGCATAAAATGAAACAAAGGCATGAAATAAAAAATAGGCATTGTGGAAAGAGGCATAAAATGAAATGGGGCATAATGAATTGGGGCAGATGATAAAATAATACCTAAAATGAAATAAGGCATATAGTGAATATTGAAATGGGGTATAAAATGAATGAAGGGCATGAAATCAGCATTATGAAAAGGGGCATGAAAAGAAAGAGGGACATGAAATCTGCTCAATGAAAAAAGCAGAATAGAAAGATGGGCATGAAATGGGGGCATAATGAAATGGGGGAAAAGTAAAAGAGGGACATTGAAAAGGGCAGGCAACAGAGGAGAGGCATGAATTGGGGCATAAAATGAGGACAGTGGCGACTCTAGGGACGTACTTGAAAACAAGAGAAATCTCAATGTATCCTTCCTGGTAAAATACTTTATAAATAAATAAATATATAAGAAACCACAGTCAAAACTGGAGGGGCACTAATAATTTTCGCTACTAAATCATACCACTGAAAAAACGAAATAAGCACAGTAGATATAAATAAGATTCTAAAATGTAATGTGGTGCAATGACACCTTTATGTTGTATTTACTGATACCTAAATTCAATATTTTATTTGGCGGTCTTCGTCAACATCCTAAAACGGTTTCAACTGCTAAATGCTTCAACTGCTAACTGTTTCAGAGACTCAAATTTTCGCAAATTATGGTGATCATTCGCTACATAGGGAATTCACCATATTTTTGGCTAAATGGAAATGTAGTGAAAAGCAAAGGGTCTAAAGATGAATAGACCCTTTAGATTCTAACTTCGATAATAACCCATAAAATGCCATAAACCCAGACAAATACAACAAAAATAATCTAGCCCCTAAAATGCCATTTATCAAGAGAAAACATGAAATATATACACTGTGAGGCATGTAGTCTGCCCATTAACCCCTAAATGTTGTTTATCAAGAGGAAACATAAAATATATACACTGTGAGGCATGTAGCCTAACCATTAACCCATAAAATGCCAGAATCAAGGGAAACCTTGAAATGTATTCACTGAGGCATGTAGACTACCCATTAATCCCTAAAATGCCATTAATCAAGGAGAAAATAAAATGTATACTGTGAGGGATGAAGCCTGCACATTAACCCTTAATATTCAACTAAACCAAGGCAAAAACAAAAGTAATACACAATGTAGTATGTAATCTGACCATTAGCCCCTTCACTGCTGAGCACATTTCAACCCTGAAAAAAAATAGTTAGTTTTATTGTAATATTTATGACTTTTATTTTAAACTGAATATGGTCATGCTGCATATCATTGGAAAGGCCAGAGTCTGCCCTTTCCAATCACAACTGGATTGACACCACGTATGATGCACTCAGGCGTAGATACGAGGGTACGGAGAAGAGGGGGAAGCTGGATGCTGATCCTTGGTGGGGGGGCACATGGGAGGGCAACAGATAGCCAATTGCCCCCAAGTAGAGATGCCTATGAATGAGGGAATAATGAAAATGAAAGAGGGGTGTAGAATGTGGGTCATAAATGAAATAGGGCATATAATGTCAAATGTTGTTCAATGTATTGTAACCCTGTCTATACTGTGCCTATTGTACAGCGCTGCGGAATATGCTGGCGCTTTATAAATAAAGAATAATAATAATAATAATAATGAAAGAGTTGCAGGAAATGGGCAGGAAAAATGAAATGGGGAGGGATACTAAAAATTGATCTTTGTACATGTGCCCAAAATCATTACACTAGCCCTGCTCTTCTGCCCATCCCACAACCAGTGCATCTCCACCCATTGATCTCACTGCATTCCCTATTACCTTTTTGCATGAACTGTTGCTGCTTAGTAGAGGGTTCTTGGTAACAGAATATTGGTCTTCCCAAGTGCTTAGACATCATGATCATTACTTAACAACTATCCACCTTTGTTATGAGCAGTGTTGGGTAACCTTAACATCTCGTTCTAGATACCCAAGTCTTCCATGATGCTCTTTCAACCGGCTGAGCATCAGAATATATAAATTTGGAATACCTAAGATGCAAAGGTTAGCATTAACTGGAGTTGAACTATAGTCTGGTTATGAATAGGTTAATATGGACTTTGTTAAAGCATCTCCTTCAACTTTACATACATATTCCTTTTATATTTTCATTTTCTTCCTTTTTTTCCATTCTTTAAAGACAGTGCTTACAGCACATCTTTGTTTATATTACATTTCAGCACAAAACGCAATTTTGAAATAGATTTGTTTTAAAATGTTCTCAATGTGACTCTGCTGAATAATGAATTTGTAGGGGATTTATAAATGTATAATCTGCTGGATACTCAAAATGGATTTTTTTTTGTTCCGCTTACAATTAAATTATACTATGTAGATGACACCGTGCATTGATTTTAAGTATTTTATATTTTTTTTTAAAGAGTATAAACCCATAAATATGCTGCGTGCATACTTTGAAATGCTTACATACCATCAATATTAAATCATCTTATGGGTCTCCAAAGTATTATTTAAATTCCTTAAAATGCATTGTATTGTAGTCTCCTGTTTCCATATCTCAAGTGTAGAATAATTATCAAGTCACTCCTAGTTTGGGTTAGGATATGCATCTGAAAAAAAGTGAAATATTCAATTTCCTACAACTAAAACTGAGATCCGAATGTATAAAATGAGGTTTAACCACTTCGCTGCTAATAACGCGGGGACTTGGCTGTTATGGACGCACTAAGCGCGTCCTGTCATTGCAGCGGCGTTCGGCCAGTATTTCGGCCGATCGCTGCGGCCTCCCATTGCGGGAGCTTGAGCTCAGCATACAACGGTGAATAAGCTCAGCAGCAAAGGGGTTAAAAAGCATGTATGGATCAAGGGAGGATCCCGATACATTTTCGTGAGGGGAACTCTACCAATTGTGTCTAAGAGCTGGTTTTTGTTTTGTAGTAACAGGGACAGGCAGTGTGGGCGCCAAAATCGCAGACTAAGCGCGCTAGAACATTGCCGCACGGAGCCTGTCCTGCTGAAGCTCAGGTGACACCTGCCCGACCCCGTGAAGCAATGTCCTGCAGTCTGCATTCTGGCATATGTATATGTTATGTCACACCAGAATGTCATAGCGAAATATGGCAAAAAAATGAAAATTTCTACTCAGGTTTCAATCCTTTCCACCGTGTAAAATTATCCAAACATTTATGGCTACTGTATATATTTGACATGGTCATGTTTGGTATCATAGAAAAGGCCAGACTCAGCCCTTTTCCAATGACACCTAACCTGACCTCATAGGATGTACAGAACTGAAGATACAGAGGTTTGAAATGTCCAAAGGTCCCTTGTACCTCTTATAATGGGATTGCTGCTCAGGGTGGGGGGTCAAATGCCCCCCATGCCCCTTTCACTGGGTCCATCAATGGAAAAAAAGTGAAATATTCCATTTCATACAACTACAAAAATGGATAAGTCATCAACTGTTAATTTTCACCTACCATTAAAAACACACAGTCAATAGCGAGTCTGGTGTTTTGGTTCTATTCTCATTGGATCATTGATTTGTAAGTGGTCAGGCACATTGAAAAGAAATGTGTCAATGTTCTTTAGGTAACAGAAGCAGAGCAGCATATATGTTCCTGCATCAGCCTCATAACATGACACAAGAGTGTAACTCATTTCCATTGGCTGTAGAATAAAAATGAACATTCATGAACAATGAAATTTGTTTGTGGCTTAACCCCCTTTACTACCAAGTGATTTTCCAAAAACACACTGCCAGGAACCAGTGATTTTTTGGGAAAATCATTATAATTAATTATGCAGTAAGAAATATTTGGGAATATTCCAAAATATTTCTTACTGTATTAACCTATTTGGCAGACAAATGGCGTCATCTGTTGGCCAAATGCAGTTACTACACTTGCAACTGGCTGGGTGGAGCAGAGGTAACATCACTGCTCTGCATGGAGAGAGCCTGTGGAGTCATGAGTTTGATCCTGGCAAGAGCTACTCTCCAGTAACTGTCCTTGGGCGAGACACCTAACGGTACATACTCGCCACCCAGGACATACTTGAAAACGAGAAAAATCTCAGTGTATCCTTCCTGGTAAAATCCTTTCTCAAACTGCAGGTCGTGGCTCCTTGTTTTATCAGTGGGCAAAGGTCTGTTAGACACTTTACAGACTGATTTTAAACAGTTTTAGTGCTTTGGGCATCATTTCCACGGTACTAAAACATTAATGGCATATTCTGGAGCCCAAAAGCAAATGAAATTTGTTTGCAAGAAATGAGTTTCATTTGCTTTTGTCCTGCTCAGCTGTAGATTGAGAAAACACGATATTAGGCACCTGATGGTGCCCTTGAAGACCAGTGTTATCTCGATCTCAGGAGTGAAGGAGTTAAAAAATTTAAGTTCTATCCTGATACCACCCAAAGATAGGGGTAAGGCGTTGTTTTAGTATACAACCATAGTCTTGAACCAGCTCTATGGAAAATCGCTTTACAGTAGCCACCCAGCAAAAACATACTGTAGAATCCCTACAACATATTGATATGCTGTCTTCAGTATTTGACAAAAAAGGGACAGCGGTGCCTCTGATGACAGAAGCAGGCTGATCCCTATGTGCTTTTGATAGTTTCAAGAATTTTCAAAGCATATACAGTATAATGCTTTTTTTCCCCATAAGCCCACTGGTTCCTGACAGTGGTTTTATGGAAAACAACTTGGTAGTAAAGGTGTTCGTACATTCTACATTCTACATTTAACAATCATCTTCTAGTTCTAAATGAGTTAATTCTGAATGATAATTTTGTTTCATACGTTTTTCTGTTCCAAAACGTTTCAATATTTAACAAATTAATATTTTTTTTCCCCGTTCTTTAAAGTGGATGATTAATCCACATAAAAGGTTTTTTCCTGCCGATTCCAAGGACAAGACTAAAAATGAGATATCGTCTGATTGCAATGCCGGCTATCCTAATGAGCACCCTCTTACCTTTATTAAGTTTAACCTCTGCAACGGTGAAAAGGACCACAATGGATTACTGCGTTGGGCAAACATGCAGCTTTTAATCGTTGAAATGGTTGGAAAATAATCCAAATGCTTGGCAAACTCAATTCTTTAACTGTTCTCAGAGTCTACGACCGATTCCTCCCAGCCATCTCTTATTTCATAAAGACATTCACCTCATTTGCCTTTTGTTTTTTTGGCACGTTACACAACAGACTCGTGCTGTATTTCTTACCTAAATTGGTTTCATTCGTAACTCTGTGCTAAAGTCAATTTTTAAAACAACTTTTTGTATCAGTCAGGCCATTGATCTGTTGATATAAACATTCAATTTGCTGTAATTTTTTTTCTTTTCTTCTGCCTTGTTATTTAAAAGGTCTGGCATCTCTGCGAACAAGCATCACACCATTAATCTGCAATGTATTGTGAAACTTCGCTTTTTAGTCTAGCGGGACAAAGCCAAGCTGAGATTTTGAGACGTAAACCGAAATGTATGTGTTATGTTATAATCATATTTTGAATTTTTGAAGGACCTGCTTTATAACACATTACAAATGCCAATATATATATATTTTTTTTCATCTTTTAGTGTTTGATGCTTCAGAGATAATAAGCCAGCCAGGAGGTACTGAAACTCTGCACACAAGACTAGACACATGCTTTTTTTGGGATTTAACTGGGACTAGGACTAGGCAGATTCGCACTCAAGTAGGTTGTCAGATCAGCCATGTTTTCCTGGACACATATAATTTATACATGCTGATGGGCAGTACAGGAAAAATGACACCCAGCAGCACATAGAATCCGTACAGTGCAGATAAGAAATAAAAAAGGAATCACAGGTGACCTGCCTTGATTTTCCTTCTTGCAGCATATGAATTCTACATGTTGCAGGGCAACACTTTTCCCTGTGCTCCACTCTGCATGAAATAGAAATATATATCTGGTAAAACATGGCTGATCTGGCAACCCTTCGCACAAGTCATGCTGGCACACCCATATATGCAAGGGATTCCACCTCTACCATTTCCCTAAAGAGGCAGGAGAGCATGGGACACACCACCATACTGACTCGTTTCTCCATATTCATACTTACCAACATAGCACAGTTTTAAAAAAACATTTGAGTAAACAAAACAGAGTATAATTGAATATTAAATATTATTATTTTTTCTTTCACTTAAATAAAAAGCATTGACTTTGACAGGCATGCAAATAAAATGCCAGGCCATTAAAAAAGAAAAGAAAATAGAGAAAGGGAGAAAAATTTGTAATATTCAAGAACTTTATGGATTAGAGGCGTACACAGCAAAAAAAAATTGTTTTGTTTCATACGATAGTCAATGAAGGCAATAGTGTGAGTGTGGCGCTCGTCTTAGTATGTGAAATGTGGGGGGATGTACTCAAAATAGGCAGGTGCTGCAGGCCAGAATATGTGTGTTTACGAAACAAATATAGTCTGAAACGGAATTCGTTCAACTGCCGTTTCGTTTCGTAATTTCAGATCGATTCGATCAATTCAGATCGATTAAAAAAAAATCAATAAATCCTTCCAAATTAGTGTTATATTAAGGTTAGATGAGGGTTAAAAGTCTGGGTCGGGGGGGCGTGGCCTGACCAGCGACAGAGATGGACGCTTAGTGCGGGAGCTCCCGAATCTGCCGCTGACTTCACCGCATTGCAGCATACAATTGTGGCTATGGTTCGCACCTCCAACCGTAGGACACCCAGGAGACCCGATAGCACCCCCGGAGGAACCCCGGTGAGCTCTATTTCAAACTATTTTGACACTTCCCGACCACGGCCTGCATCCCAGCCCTCGGCCAAGATGGCGTCCTCCCCCGCACCACCAGAAATGCCGTTAATAGGAGGACAGCTAGCGACACAAAGGCTCGAGCAGCTTATAGCTGACTTGCCCACCCGAGCTGAGCTTCCCACGAGAGCAGATTTTAAGGAAATGCTCGATCACTTACAAGTAACTTTTGGGCGGGAGATAGCGGAAGCGCAAGCTGACATCTCCGCCATTGACACGAGAGTGGCGCGCCTGGAAGAGAAAGTGGCAGAGCCCCCAGCCTGTACAACGGCCCAAGACCCAGCGGCTGACCAACGCTTATCAGATATGCATAGACGCCTTGATGATTTGGAAAACCAGTCACGGAGGCACAATATTAGGATAAGGGGAGTCCACTAGGGGGTCACGGACATCAAAGACTTCCTCCTTGGCGCATTTGCCCACATATTGGGGTGCCCATCCCTGCCTTACTCGGCTATAGACAGGGCACACAGAGCACGTCGCTCCAAGGCCGCAATGGACTCAGCCCCACCACGAGACCTCATCTGCCACATACCGGACTTTGCACTAAAGGAAGATATAATGCTGAAGGCACGCACTCGCCGCAAGTGGTGTTTTGCAAATGAGACATTTGAGCTGTACCAGGATCTCTCTCCACACACCCTGAATGCCCGAAGTGCACTGCGCCCAATCACTCAGCTTTTGAGAGATGCGGACATCCCATACAGATGGGGGTTCCCGTTCTCCCTCCAAGTACGCAAAAATAACCTGATGTATGCTATACGAACCCCACTAGATGTGACCTCATTTTTGCTGGACATGAATCTACCAAGTGTTGAGGTAACTGACCCCAATCTATAACGTTCACGACCAGAACAACAGCACAACAAATACGGCCTCCTCGCCCGCAACGGTCACCTCGCAGAGGACTGCAGGGAGCAACTGCACAGGATACGGATGATCCGCTGACCCATACACAAGAAAGCGCCGATCCCTCTGCGCGCTGATCGAGAACTCTGGCCGCAGGTACAAGAACGGCTTACCCCGCCTGATATTGCTGTCAAAATTGATACCCAGGCTTAACTGGTGACCTACAACGGGGGACCATTGCCACCCGCTAATCTAGATGGACCCAGACAAGATGATTCAGGTTTTGTTTTGGCTTTCAACCTGCGGGGTCATAAAGTTTTTTTTTTGTTGGTTACTTTCTCGATGTGGTGGAATTATTAGAGGTGATGGCGGGACTTTAATTAGCCTCACTATTGTACGATGCCAGAGACAAGAATAAATACACAAGAAAGGGTTAGACATTGATTCTTTGCCAGTACGCTTAGATATAGGGTGGGGGGCATAGGGGGATATGGTTGCAATTTGGGAGGAGGTGGGAGGTTACGAAGGGTGGGGGGAGGGACTTATTGGTTGCTGCAATTCATACTTGGACGATAATAATGTGCACATGGTTGCGATTGCGGACTCTGACAGGGGCTCCTGTTGAGCGAAATACCCTCGAGACGCTTAGGGCAACTGGGGAGATATGATGATATAAGGAGGGGAGGAGTGGGGAGATGTAGCCTACAAGACGGCGGGGTGGGAGGCCAAGTGGGATGGGGGGTGGGAGGTATAGGGTGGTGGGAGGTGGGAGGTCTAGTGAGGGGGGGTGGGAAGGTGGGAGGTCGCGGACTTGATTTGTATGATACCATTGCATGTCAGGTTGAGATTCGGGGCCTTAGACGGGGACTCCTATAGCAAGAGATAACTCTGAGGAATATGGGATTGCTGGTGTTACATTAAGTTATGATGTATTAGAATTTCGCTTGGATTTCATGACCTGATACCTCCTGAAAGTTTATACATCTGGTTTAGATGGTTTTATTTCACATATGTTACCGCACTCTGCGACGTATGAATCTAACTCTGACCCTAAGTAGTTTTACTCTTTTTCTGTCTGGTTCTTTCACATGTCGCTTAATGTCCTTATATTTGGCTTCCGCACGGGCACTCATCCTCCTGACTTAAACACGTGTTACCTATTCTCCTGGACACATCTCTGCATGCGTGCCACTAAAATTTCCTGAAGCATTATAAGTCGGTGAGAGCGGAACTCGGGGCCTACGTGCATGGGCTCCACTCTCACTATAACACCTAAAATCTATACCGTGTTATATTGTATCACACTGGTACTGAAGACTTGGTCACAGGCCATATTCACTCGTACCCCCATGAGGTGTAGTGCATTTTTCCCCAACTGAGGGTCGTCCCACCTGGCCTCTGGCATTGTGGTGGAGTACGACATATGGGTTGGTGCACTAGGTGCCTCCTTGACTCACTGTTCTGTCTTTTTTCATTTCTCTTTCCCTGATCTTCACTATTGTCTGTAGCTCGCCCGCTATCTCACGGGCTTCTTTCTCCACATCTCACCCCCACTTTTTTTTTTTTTAACCTACTTTTTATCTTCCCGCTTCCTTCTCTTCTCCCTTCCTCTCAATCCCATTCCCCATTACGACCTCTTCCTTTTATTGTACTGAAGTAACTCCCCTCCCCGAATTTTGGCCCCTAGCTCTGAGATTTAGTGATCCTCGAACGATATGCCTTGTAAGACTTCCCCATATGCTCTACAACTTCCCCATATGGGATCTACAACTTTTTTCCCACAATGTTCGAGGCCTCAATATCCATGAAAAGCGGTCTAGATTGTTACGCGACCTGAGGTCATCACGTGCGTCCGTCACCTTCCTCCAGGAGACCCATTTTCGCTCAGGGTCGGAACCAACCTTGAGAGATACATATTACCCGACAGGGTTTTTTAGTAATTACTCGCACAGCAAATTTCGCGGAGTAGCGATCTTAATTTCCAAAGCAGTCCCTTTTGTAGTTGAAGACACGCAGATGGATGATGGGGGTAGATTTGTTTTTGTTAAAGGATCCATTTTAGACACAACCTATACGTTTGCATCAGTCTATCTGCCTAACAAAAAACAGCACTCTTGTTTGACACAAATCTTGCGATCCTTGGAATCCTTCCAGAAGGGGATTACTATCCTAGCAGGGGACTTTAACATTGCTCTCGACCCTCTAGTGGACTCCTCCACTGGTGCCACTGCAACACCCACTCATGTCTTGCACTCTATACGTCGCACATTACATGAACACCGGATGGTGGATGTCTGGAGAGCGTTACACCCTGCGGAGTGCGATTACACGTACTTTTCACACATACACAAGATGCACTCCCGAATAGATTATTTCTTTATGCATTATAGCACTCTACATTTGCCATGCTCAACGGATGTGGTTGCTACAACGTGGTCAGATCATGCACCAATCAAACTGGTGATTCAATTGCCGCTGTTTGCCCCACCGGAGCGCCATTGGCGGCTCAATGTCTCCATGCTAGATGACCCTCTACTTAACGCAGAACTCCACACCACTCTTGACCATTTCTTTGAGGAAAACTCGATCTCTGATATTACGATGCCAACGCTCTGGGAGGCACATAAAGCGGTGGTACGAGGCTTCTTTATTAACAAAGGTATGGCCCGTAATAAATTACAAACAGAAGAACACAAGACGCTTATGGAAGAAATTAGGGCTCTGGAACTTGAACATATCACCTCTCAAGATGCAACGGTTTATCAACGCCTCCTACAAACCCGACGAGCTCTGGATAATCCGATAAACTGATCAATACATCTCTGCAATTCCAGGCCTTGAGAACCCGTTCGTTTTTCGCGTTGCAGGAGAACAAACCTGGACGACTCCTTGCACGGATCCTTAGAGATAGAAGGGTCAAATCTTACATCCCGAAAATACAAACCTCAGGAGGCTCTTTTGTAATTTACCCGAGCATGATATCAAAAGAGTTTCTGAAGTTTTTCTCAGAATTATATAACTTAGACAACGTTGACAACACGACCCTGACTTTAGACCAAATTGACGCGTACTTGAAGCGCACGGTCCGTAAACCCCTAAACCTGATAGATAGAACGGGAATCACTGTGTGCTGCTATCTCCACTGACGAAGTACTGGAAGCAATGAAAATGACTAAAAATGGCAAGAGCCCTGGCCCAGATGGCCTCCCCATAGAATACTATAAAAAAGCTGCCAAGGACCTTATCCCTAAACTGGCACAACTCTTTGGCGCGTACCAGGAGGGGATTTTACCTCACCCCCACTCACTGATGGCAACGATCTCTTTAATACCAAAGCCGGAGAAAGATCACACAGTTTGTGGGAATTATAGACCTATTTCCCTCCTTAATAGTGACATGAAATTGTTAGCGAGAGTACTGGCTAACCGACTGAAATGATATATGCCTCAGCTGATTAATCCAGACCAGGTGGGGTTCATTCCGGGACGTGAAGCCAGGGATGAAACAATCAGAGTACTAAACGCCATTACATATTCGAAGAATATGTCACGTCCGCTCTTACTCCTGTCGACCGACGCCGAAAAGGCCTTTGATCGGGTGCTGTGGCCCTTTCTATTTCGAACACTGAAACGTTTCGGAGTTGGAGAGGAGTTTATGCGCTGGATCGCCGCATTGTACTCGACCCCAACGGCCCGGGTCCGAGTAAATGGGGCACATACCGAGGCATTCTCCATACGCAATGGCACTCGCCAGGGCTGCCCCCTCTCACCACTTTTGTTCGCCCTCAGTTTAGAACCACTTTTATCATCTATCCGTCAAAATGGGCTTATCAAAGCAATACAAGGAGCACACGTGGAGCATAAAATTTCGGCATATGCGGACGACCTAATGTTCCTATTACCAGATCCGGTAAGTTCTATGCCGGAGGTAATTAAAGAATTGCAAGAATATGGCTCCTTATCGGGATTCAAAATAAATGAATCAAAATCTGAAATATTGGCGATTTTGCCAAGTAGACACTGGAGGAGTACCTTGGGCACACAATATGCATTCCGATGGTGTTCCACTTCACTTACTTACCTGGGAATTCGCCTCACTGCGGATTACTCAAAACTTTTTGCGCTAAATTTTACGACGCTCTTTACAGTCTTCAAAACGGATATTGCAAGATGGACACCGAAATTTATATCTTGGCTCGGGCGAATTAGCGTCATTAAGATGAATTTTCTGCCTCGATTGCTATACCTGTTTCACACTATCCCTATAACCATACCACTGTCCTTTCATAAAGAAATCCGCAAGCTGTTTTCTTCTTTCATCTGGCCTAAATCCCGCCCCCGACTTAAGTATGATGTACTTTGTAAATCTAAAAGATGTGGAGGACTTGCACTGCCAAATACGCGGTTGTACTATTATGCAACGCATCTCACTAGAGTGGTGGATTGGATGACGGGCTCGCCAGAACAACGATGGTTAGACTTGGAGGAAGCCCAAGCTGGGTGCCCGGTATGGACACTGCCGTGGCTCTCATGGGCGAGCATGAAATGTACTGCTAAAGACATTTCACCGATGGGTCACACCCTTGGCATCTGGCATAAAATACGAACCAAATACGCCCTTTCGACGTACCCTTCTCCTCTATTACCTTTACGGTACAACCCTGAATTTCCCATAGCCATACTGCGGACGCTGGCAACACGCTTCACAGATTCTCCTAACCTTAGGGCTTGCCATGTACTACGAGAGGGGGCCTTCATCCCTCTCGAGACACCGGACCAACCGACTGTTACCTTTGCGGAACGATTCAACTTTCACCAACTTAAGTCATTCTTAAGCAACTTACCGAACAACACCTCGTTAACCAGACAAATTTCCCCCTTCGAGACGCTTTGTAGACGGTCTTCTCCATTAGCACACGGCGTGTCAATGCTTTACGGTCTACTGCGTTCTGTAGATAATGAACCCCCTGCATATATGTCCCGTTGGGAACGTACGCTTGACCTCCATATCTCAGAAGAAGAATGGGACAAGACGCTATCCCTCACACATTCAGGTGTACGGATCACCAAGATACAGGAAACATCATATAAATTGCTGACCTTTTGGTATCGCACTCCTGCCCTGATAGCCACGTTCAATATTACAATATCGCCGAATTGCTGGAGATGTACTTTGGCTACGGGCACGTATTTACACATCTGGTGGGAATGTGCTCTTATTCAATCCTTTTGGAGGAAGGTTCGAGATCTGATCCGGGATACCACCGATGAGACACTGGACCTTACCCCCCTAAACTTTTTGCTTCTTCAGCTCCCATTCCCAGTGAAATCACTAAAAAGATCGGTTATGCTGCGAATTATTTTAGTGGCCAGATCTCTGAAACCCGTGTATTGGAAATCAACTTCCATCCCTCCTCTTAAAACATTGATTGATAGAATGGAAGTGCTGAGAAAGAACGAAGAACTCGCTCTTCCTCCTGCTAAAGTCGCACAGCACTCCCTGAGACTCTGGTTTCATTGGACTACATACTGTGCTTCCGCATGGTTTTGTGAGGTACTGGAGGAGGGTGACGGAGGTCGTGGGGGCACTGCCGCTATGATAGACTAGATCTCATTGGATAGCGGGACGCTTCCCCCCTACACCAAATATGATGCAGCTATAGGTCACTATACTGTTCCCCTAGGGTGGGATCCTACCTGCCCCCCCTATTTAGCTCACCTTCCCACATCACCATGACATCCAACCCGCCCTCCTCCTTTATATCCTTCCAACCCCCCTCCCCCTTTTTTTTCCCTCTCACTCTTTCTTCTACTCTTCCTTACCTTTCTCTCCTATCTTTCTTCTCTCCCTTCTTCCCATATATCCCTTCTTTTCTCCTCCTCTTTACTGTCCTTTCTCATGCTTCCTATAGAATCTAGTCCTTTCGACTCTAATTCCTTTTCATTGACCTTTTTGACGCATTGTCATGCAAAATGTCAGTTGCCTAATGGACCATAGACAGCACCACGAAATATAAGCGATATCTGGAATGTACTACGGTGTACTACGGTGTACCTGTTCATATCAGTTTATGGAATATTGTTGTTTCTTCTTAAGCATGGTGACCTCACGTTGATATGTTTCATGTGCACAATGTATATGCTCCTTGTCACTTCAATCTGCTTTATTTTTTGATATACAATAAAAATTTAATTTAAAAAAAAAAAAAAAGTCAGGGTCAATAATCAGTGTTTCGGCGCACTTTGGCAATTTGTACATTGGAATCATTCATTCAGTGGTTCACTATGGGACAATTTTGCTACTGCCGAATTGCGCCTAAGTGCACTGAACAACACTGTATTTCGTTGTCAATTGCCTGTGGTGCTGAATCCAATAGATTAATTGACAGGGAAATAGTTTTTCTGGTGTGAAACATCATAAATAATCAAGTTCATCTTAACGAATCGATAAGAATCGATTCGTTAGATATTGTTTTGTTTTGTTTCCAATGATTTTCGGATGAAATCAATTTGTTATTTCGTGTTTCCCAACTATGAATCGGCAGAATTTCGGACAAATTACTATTCGTAACGAAACGAAACGCACACCTCTACTACAGATTATTTTAGGCATGATCAAAGCTGTCCATGGCGGAAAGAGAGCATAGAAAGTCACTATGCACCACATTGCATTAACATTCGAGCTAACCACCACTAATGAGCATATCTGTCTCAAGTACGTGGTCTGACCCTCAAAAAATAAAATCAAAACAGCAATATCTTGATTTGGAGAGAATGCATTTGTGCATTAGTTTGTAATTACTATCTTTAAAATGTTATTGTCAGTCGAAGGTCTATCAATTACTGCTTTAATGATTACAGGTCTGGCTAGTCGCATTGCAACAGGTTACACTTCAGTTCAAAGACTCTGCTATACTTTGGCGTTTTCCCTCTAGAACGGTGAAATGGCATTTTAGGTAATCCGCATACTAATTAAAGTAACAACCTTTTAGAACCTTATTTTATGATCCCCAATTCCCCATCATTACTATTTTTTATAGATGATTACCCTCCTTAATCCCTTCACTACCAAGTGATTTTCCAAAAAGCTATTGTCAGAAACCAATGTTTTTCTTGTAAAATAATTATTTATTACCGTAGATTATTATTATTATTATTATTATTATTAATTTATAAAGCGCCAGCATATTCCGCAGCGCTGTACAATAAGCACAGTACAGACAGGGTTACAATACATTGAACAACATTTGACAAACAGTACAGGAGGAGATGAGGGCCCTATTCCCGTAGGAACTCACAATCTAGGAGGGTTGGGGTTGGAAACAGGAGGAGAGGACTGTAAGGTGAGAGTGATTGATGGTTGCGTCAGTGAGTTGGGTGGTAGGCTTCCCTAAATAGCAATGTTTTCAGGGAGCGTTTGAAGGAAGAGAAGTTAGGGAAAGTCTGACAGCACGAGGGAGAGCGTTCCAGAGAGTGGGGGCTGCGCGTGAGAAATCCTGCAGTCTATCATGGGAAGAGGTGATGCGGGGAGAAGCTAGGCGCAGGTCACTGTTTGACCTTAGGGAGCGGGCTGGGGTGTATTTGGTGATTAGTGAGGACAGGTAGTGGGGCGCTGAGTTAGTGAGGGTTTTGTAGGTAAGGATAAGGATTTTGAACTTAATTCTGCAGTGGATGGGGAGCCAGTGAAGGGACTCGCAGAGGGGAGCGGCAGAGACAGAGCGGCGGGTGAGGTGAATTAGCCTGGCGGAGGCGTTCAGGATGGATTGTAGGGGGGAGAGGCGGGACAGAGGGAGGCCAGATAAGAGATTATTGCAATAGTCGAGTCGGGAGATTACCAGGGCGTGTATGAGTTGTTTTGTGGTGACAGCGGTAAGAAATGGCCGAATTCTGGAAATATTACGCAGTTGGTATCGGCAGGAGGAGGAAAGAGACTTGATGTGGGGGATGAAGGAAAGAGCAGAGTCCAGTGTAACTCCAAGACAGCGAACTTGGTTTGATGGGGAGATGGTGATACCCTCCACCGTGATAGAGAAGTCAGAGGTGGGGAGGCATTAGAGGGAGGAATAAGTAGGAGCTCAGTCTTTGACATGTTGATCTTTAGGTGGTGGAGGCCATCCAGGAGGAGATGCCAGATAAACAGTCACTGACTTTTGAAAGGACAGGGGGAGAGAGATCAGGGGTAGAGAGGTAGATCTGAGTGTCATCAGCGTAGAGGTGGTAATTAAAGCCAAAGCTGTTGATGATTTTGCCCAGGGAGGAGGTGTAGATGGAAAAGAGCAGAGGACCAAGGACAGAGCCTTGAGGTACACCAACAGATAGAGGCAATGAAGAGGAGGAGTTACCAGCAAAGGACACACAGAAGGACCTGTTGGATAAATAGGAGTCAACCCAAGCAAGTGCAGTGTCACCGAGACCCAGAGAGTTGAGGGTCTGTAGAAGGAGGGGGTGGTCAACAGTGTCAAAAGCAGCCGAGAGGTCAAGCAGGATGAGAATAGAATAGTGGCCGTGTTTTTTAGCAGTTAGGAGGTCGTTGGTGACTTTGGTGAGGGCAGTTTCAGTTGAGTGTAGCGGACGGAAGCCAGATTGCAGGGGGTCAAGTAGGGAATTGGAGGACAGGAAGAGGGAGAGGCGGTTGAAGACTAGTTTTTCTAAGAGCTTTGATGTGAAGGGAAGCAGGGATACAGGGCGGTAGTTGGATGGAGAGTTGGTGTCTAGGGATGGTTTCTTTAGTAAAGGGGTAACTAGCGCGTGTTTGAAGGCGGATGGAAAGGAGCCAGTGGAGAGAGATAGGTTGAAGATGTGTGTGAGAGCAGGGGTGAGGGAGGAGGAGAGGGAGGAATTAGATGTGAGGGAATGGGGTCGAGCGGGCACGTGGTGAGATGTGAGGAGGACAATAAGGAATTGACTTCCTCCTCAGTGGTTGGGAGGAAGCGGCAGAGGGTGGCAGAGGGGACCTGTGGGAGTGGAGGTGGCAGATAACTATCTTGTGTAGGGATGTTGCTTCTGATAGTTAGAGTTTTACTGAGGAAGTAGTCTGCCAGGTCTTGAGCGCTGAAGGCAGCTGAGGGGGAAGGTGCAGGTGGGTGGAGGAGGGTGTTGAAGGTGGACCAGAGCCGTTTAGGGTTGGAGGACAGCGTAGATATAAGAGATGAGAAGAAGGATTGTTTGGCCAAGTGGAGGGCAGAGGTGTATGACCGGAGAATAAACTTGAAGTGAACAAAATCAGCTTCAGAGCGGGATTTCCTCCAGGCACGCTCTGCAGTGCGGGAGCATCTTTGCAGGTAGCGAGTTTGGAGGGTGTGCCAGGGCTGAAGCTGGCGGCGTGGGGCCTTGCAGAGTCGAAGAGGAGCAAGAGTGTCTAGAGCAGAGATAAGCGTAGTGTTGTAGTGATTAGTGGCAGCATCAGGGCAGGTGAAGGATGAGGTATGAGGGAGGTGGTGAAGTAGGTTGGAGATACTAGAGTATAGCGCGACCCGAATATAACGCGATGGATAGAGATTTATTATAGAAATGAGAGAATACTCAAGACTCGAATATAACGCGAGGAACAAAATTATAAAAGTATACTGTACCAATAAGCAATGAAAATCCTTTGAGGTTCTCTTAACACAGGCTATTCAGAATGTGAAGAGAATCGTGCAGCGTGTCTGCAGTAACGTCAGGACGTGGCAACTATAGTGTGGGACTGGCGTTTGGTGAACGTCCACAGTGGATGAGCCTGCCTGCTGGAGCCAGAAGTCGGAAAATGACACCTCCCGGCGTGCTGCGAAGAGCGTGGGTGCATGCTTTTTTTACAGTTGTGTTCAAAATTATTCAACCCCCACTGAAATTGAGTGTTTTGGCCAGTTTGACATTGATTTTGATCATTCAGTCATCTTGCTTACAATTAAATCAAAGAGGCACGTGTAGGTCAGACAAATATAACATAACATTTATAATGAAATAACCACAAATGTCTTTTCTGTGCTCACATCATTATCAGTTTTATTCAACCCCCAAGTGACATTCAATCTTAGTACTTAGTACAACATCCTTTTACAGTTATAACAGCTTTTAAACGTGAAGCATAGCTTGACACAAGTGTCTTGCAGCGATCTACGGGTATCTTCGCCCATTCGTCATGGGCTACAGCATCCAGTTCAGTCACATTCTTAGGCTTGCGCACTGCAACTGCTTTCTTTAAGTCCCACCAGAGGTTCTCAATCGGATTTAAGTCAGGTGACTGCGATGGCCACTCCAAAATGTTACAGCCTTTAATCTGCAACCATGCTCTAGTGGACTTGGAGGTATGCTTGGGATCATTGTCCTGTTGAAAGGTCCAACGTCTCCCAAGCCTCAGGTTTGTGACGGACTGCATCACATTGTCATCCAATATCTCCTGGTACTGAAGAGAATTCATGGTACCTTGCACACACTGAAGCTTCCCTGTACCTGCAGAAGCAAAACAGCCCCAAAGCATGATTGACCCCCCGCCATGCTTCACAGTAGGCAAGGTGTTCTTTTCTTCATAGGCCTTGTTCTTCCTCCTCCAAACATAGCGTTGATCCATGGGCCCAAACAGTTCTAATTTTGTTTCATCAGTCCACAGAACACTATCCCAAAACTTCTGTGGTTTGTCCACATGACTTTGGCATACTGCAGTCGACTCTTCTTATTCTTTGGAGACAGCAAGGCGGTGCGCCTGGGAGTTCTGGCATGGAGGCCTTCATTACGCAGTGTGCGCCGTAATGTCTGAGCTGAAACTTCAGTACCCATATCTGACAAATCTTTTCTCAGTTCCTCGGCAGTCACACGGGGACTTTTCTCCACTCTACGCTTCAGGTAGTGCACAGCAGTCAAAGTCAGCATCTTCTTTCTGCCACGACCAGGTAGCGTTTCAACAGTGCCCTTTGCCTTGACTTTGCGAATGATGCTTCCTATGGTCTCTCTTGGTATGTTTAACATCTTTGCAATCTTCTTATAGCCATTGCCCTTCCTGTGAAGAGTAATCACCTCTTCTCTTGTCTTCCTGGACCATTCTCTTGACTTCACCATGTTTGTAACCACACCAGTAAATGTCTAGAAGGAGCTGAGTATCACAGTCATTTTAAAGCTGCCTAATTGGTGCTTATTATGCTTTATTGCTGCTCCGTGACATCCACTGGTGTTTTCAATACCTGATTGAAAACACTTGAATGAACCTCTGTTCTTCAGAGTGGTAGTCTTTAAGGGGTTGAATAATTGTGTCAATGAAGAATTCACAAAATAAACATTTACTACTGTATTACCAAACCAATTGATGTCATTTTAGTTGCATATGGTTCTTTAAAAAGTCCTTGTAGGATTTCATTCTGAATACAATTACAAATGTACACTAAATTCCCTAAAACCCTTTACAGCATTGGGGGTTGAATAATTTTGAACACAACTGTAACTCAATCTTGAATGATTGGCGTAATCCAAGGGTGCCCTCTGGCTGTGAAGGATCCTACCTCCCAAATCTGGGAGTTCCTGAAGTGTTTACGGGAATCAGGGAGCCTACATTCACTACAGGGAGACTACCAGAACTTCTGGGAGACTTTGGATCCCTGAGCAAGTCAATTATTTTTTTTTTACTTGCAATGCAGATGTCTCAAATATAACGCGACCCCTCCAATTTTAAGGTAAATATTTGTCACCAAAATCTAGCGGTATACTCGAGTATCTACAGTAATTAGAAAGTATGAAATATTTGATCTTATACCCATTGTATTTCTTACTGTAAATAAACTATTTCGGCCAGTAGATGGTGCCATCTACTGCCAAATTGAGTTACAGCTGTTTGAGCGGCTGGTCTATTTTCTTCTTACTTTTTGCTGCATGATTTTGCAGTTTTAGCTCTTTGGGCGTTATGCCCACAGGGCTAAACGTTTGGGGGCACCTTCGGCAGCCCAAAGACAAACAAAGTTTATTAGCTTTTGGGCTGCAGATCAGCATATCGAGATATCTCGGTATTGGGGCACCAGATGGTGCCTTTGAAGCCCGAGATATCTCGATATCGGTAGTGAATGGGTTAATAACCTTACTTCTGTTTTGCTCTTATATCACATTATCTGACATCTCCCACTTGATGGTCATATTATTCTTCACGTCAAATTAAAAATATTATGTATTTCAGAATTTCAGAAGTACATCGCTTACTTAATGATGCACCATTGCTGAATAGTGAGCTGTCATAACTCTTTAAGATTGCCAAGACACACTGACTTACCATATAGGGTATACCATATACCAGTTCACAATCCATAAAAAAAATTACATTTCTCAAATCTCAGTGGTGGTTGTGTTAGGTTAAAAATAAAAAGCCCCTTTAACATCAATAACATGCATAAACGGCTTTGTATTGAAAGACATTAACCCCTTAAGGACCACTGACGTACTATGTACGTCCTGCCCACGGGTCTCCCTTAGACCCGCAGACGTACATAGTACGTCAGGGGCGCCTAACCCCCCTCCCGCCCAATACTTACCTCCCTCGCTGGATTCCTCGCAGATCTGGCAGGGAGGAAGCCTGCCCATGTGATTTACAAGGGCCGGCGAGCTTGATGATGTCACCACGCTGCGTGGTGATGTCATCAGCAGGCACCACATTGAAATCAATGGAGGGGAGGGGGGCTCCTTCGGAGCCCTCTATCTCCCCAACCATTGAAGCTAGAGAGATGCAAGTTGCACCTCTGGAAGGGGGGGGGGAGTCTGCATTAACGGTTTTGCTGCCGGATCGTGATTCGGCGTTAATCGGCGCCAAAACGTGATTCGAACCTGGAGACATCTTGGATGTCAGCCAAGCCTCCAGGTCCCCCCCACCCACTGACAACCTCACCATATGTGTGAGGATGTCAGTGGGCCAGTTCCTTTGGATCCCCTTATCTCCCGATCCATTGCAGCTAGGTGGCCTGATCATGGCCTTTCCAATGATACCAAACATGATCAGGTTTGGTTTAAAAATAAAATTAAAAAAATAAAATAAGAAAAAAAATAATAAGAAAAAAGTAAAATAAATAAATTTATTTATTTTTTTTAAAGTTTTTTTTGTCTTGGGGGGGTTTAGTTAAATAGGACCTAGGCTGTTATATAAAAATAATTAGCATAAAATGGTCAGAATGAGCGCAGCGCAAATAGGTGAACTGGCTCTGCAGTGAAGGGGTTAAAAAGGAAAAACATGTAAAAATTGGGTATTTCTAGTCTCGGGACAAAATTTTGAAACTATTTACCCGGGGTCTTTTTTGGTGGTTGTAGATTTTGGGGATTAAATTCAGAAAAAGTGTGTTTTTACAATTTTTTCATCATATTTCATATTTTTTTGTCGTAAATTATTCGATATGATGGAAATAATGGTATTTCTATAAAGTCCATTTAGTGGCGGGAAAAACGGTGTATAATATGTGTGGGTTGAATAAACGAGTAAGAGGAAAATTTGACCTAAACATGAACAGCGCAGAAACGTAAAAACAGCAGTGGTCACTAAAGGACGGATTTGTGTAAAACCGCCCAGTCACTAAGTGGTTAACCCCTTAAGGGCCACTGATGTACCCTCTACGTCCTGTCCACAGGTCCCCCTTAGACCCGCGGACGTACAGGGTACGTCAGCGGCGCCTAATCTCCCTCCCGCCCGATACTCACCTCCCTCGCTGGATCCCACGGCGATCTGGCAGGGAGGAAGCCTGCCCATGTGATTTACATGGGCAGGCGAGGCTGATGACGTCGCCACGCTGCGTGGTGACGTCATCAGCAGGCGTCCCCATGCATTTCAATGGAGGGGAGGGGGGCTCCTTCGGAGCCCTCTATCTCCCCAACCATTGAAGCTAGGAAGATGCCGTTTGCACTGTTGGAGAGGGGAGAGCCTCCCCTTTTCAGCGGTGTATGGCATTAACAGTTTCGCCACCAGATCACGTTGCGGCAACAATTGGCGCCAAAACACGATTCAAACCTGGAGGGGGGCTGACATCTTGGATGTCAGCCAAGCCTCCAGGTCCCCCCCACCCACTGACAACCTCACCATATGTGTGAGGATGTCAGTGGGCCAGTTAACCATCTAGCTGCCATGTAGAGATAAGGGGATCCTAAGGAATTGGGTATTTCTAGTCTCGGGACAAAATTTTGAACCTATTTAGCTGGGGTCTTTTTGGGTGGTTGTAGATTTAGGGGGTTAAATTACGAAAAAGTGTGTTTTTACCATTTTTTTCCTCATATTTCATATTTTTTTTTATAGTAAATTATTCGATATGATGGAAATAATGGTATTTCTAAAAAGTCCATTTAATGGCGGGAAAAAGGGTGTATAATATGTGTGGGTCGAATAAACGAGTAAGAGGAAAATTTGACCTAAACACTAACAGCGCAGAAACGTAAAAACAGCAGCGGTCACTAAAAGACGGATTTGTATAAAACCGCCCGGTCACTAAGGGGTTAATAACAACCCCTAAACTTAGCCCATAAAACTGCACTCACGTGGTTGGATGTGTTTCCTGTAGAGAATCCAAATTTCTCATTTAAAAGTAACTCTATGTATTACTGTAAAAAGGATCCCCTTTTATTGTAAAGGAACATCCTACAAACTTTAGTGCTGCATTATGACAGCCAGGGAGAGGACAGAACACAGGGAGAACTCAGGGGTCACTCACTACTGCACACGGTTAATAATATTCAGGGTGTAATAATTGCTGAAAATCCCTGTAAAGTACAGAAACACGGTGTTACTGTAATTTCCATACACAGGCATTATGTTACTACTATTTTTTCATTCTATTGGTATTTTATTTTTATTTTCCTGGTGCCATAATGAAGAGTATATTACTTTTATATTACTATATATATTACTTCTATATTCTATACTTCTATATTTTACTTTTATATTATTATATATGTTACTTATATATTTTATACTTTTATATATTTTATACTTAAATATTTTTTTTAATGTCTTTTAATAATGAATTCAATCCAGTCAAGCAATTCTTAATTTCTTTTAATTAGCCAGGAAGTGATGCAAAATTACAATGTCGCTTCCTGTACTATTCCATCTACATGCAATGCGGAACATCTGAAGATAACGTCTGTCTTTTTATCCCACGAATAATACATTCTGCCTAATGGTGCATGCGAATGTCCATGTTTTCCTTTTTATTACTTAATGAGTGCATCCTCTATTTTTATGACACTTGGCTGCATGCCACAGATAAATACGTGACATTTTGAGGTTACAACACATTAAATAAAAATAAAATGTCATTTCCTTTGCGCTCGTTTTTAAGCATGTTTACATAATGTGCACATATTTAATGCCCTTTTTTCTCTCAAGTGCTCTCGCCTTTTATTCAATTAATTATTATGTAAGAGTAATGGACTTTAAATGCGTAGCAAAATGCCACGTCTTAGGAAATGGACATTTGTGATATTCTAAACACTACCCAATGATTATCACTTCAAAATAGTTTATAGGATCTTTTATTATTATTATTATTATTACTATTTTTGTGCTGATTTGTAATTGTAAAATAAATAAAAATAAATAAATGAAGAAATAAACAAAAATAAATAGAACTAAAATAAAAAAACAAACATTGTCTATGTAAAAAATTATATCTTCTTGTCTAACCTTTTGCTTCTCAGTATTGTCAAGTCTCTTCAGATGCGCCATCGTTACATTTCAGCATTAATTTGTCCATCCGGTAGAGAATCTGAAAAAAAAAAAGATTATTATAGGGAACGGATATTTAGGTCCCTATACATTCAGCATGGTGACATCATCTTTTGTGATGAGGGGATGTTTATTTATTTATTTTTTGGAGCAAGTTTTATCCTCTTTAGACCAATGATGCTTCTTTTTTACTTAGTTTTTTTTTTCTTATGACCTGGAGACTAGGATCAATCGAATTTGACAAAGGTGAAAGAACAGCTTCGCTGAGCTCTAACGCAGCTACATGGCAGCAGCCAAGAAAAAACGGTCTACAAAAGGACTAAGAATCGAGTCTTTACGCACACATTCCATCAGTGTGTCCCTTTTTAAAAGAAATGCACGACATAATCAGCAAATATTTGCCTGTAGGCATGTGCCTATTGTCATATAAATTAGGGAGGACCTCAAAAGTGTGTGCATTAGGATTATAGGGAACTCTGCCTTATTTTCTTTCATATAAAACGTACAGTATATACACTCCATCAAGAACCACCAGGAAAATACATATTGTACCCCAGTGGGACATCACTTCAATCTAATAGGCCACTCCATCCAAAACCTCAAAATTAAAATCCTCAAAGGACATTTTAAAGACCACCGTGAACGCAAAGCATATGAAATGAAAATGATCAAATTTTTAACACTATAAATGCTGGACTCAATGTCGATTCTGGGTTTTTAACATTCTAAATTCTGGCTGATGTTTTGTTTTCTCTTGGTTTCCCTTTACTTTCTCCTTTTTTTCATGTCTCTTTGAGCCTTCACTGTTTTGTGTTTTTGGTTTTTTTCTTTTTCCTTTTTTTTTCTTCTTTGTTTTCCTTTTTCATTCTAGGTTGTATGATCTTATTTATCTCTGTTTTATTATGGGCCCAAGATCCCGCATGCGTTTATTTTCCCATTTTGAACATACCATTTGCCTCTCACTTTTTATGACATCTAATACCTCCACCCATGTGACCCTTAATGTCCTAATGTTCAATTCTAGGAACTGATCAGTAAGCATCCAGACCTGAGGAAGAAAGGATACTCTCGAATGCTTGTCTTTTAAATGTAACGTTAGTCCAATAAAAAAGGTATCACTACGTACTGCTATACTCGTGATTTATATTTATATATATATATATATATATATACACTTTACAAAAATATGTACATATTTTAATTATAAGGATTGAAAATATTAGAGTTGACAGAATATAAGTTGACTGAATAAAAATGATCCGGTGAAAGGTGTATGAACAGGCCTGCCGAATACCTGCTCATTCTAGTGCCTTTTATTGATTGCAGCAGACACAGAGCCTTGAGGTTTGGCTCTGTGAAGCAAAGAGGGAAAAGTGACCTTTTCAGCGAGTGTGATGTAACTTTCTTCATAGGCGTTTAGTACTCTGGATAAATCTAGGGGCAAATAAGTCACATAAAGGTGAACGCAGGCTCAGAACACAAGCTGAGAGTCGTTTTAAAGCTACAGAAGAAACCCTCTAAGAAGATAAAAAAAAACACTGGTGGTCAGTCACACTGCATAGCCAGGTCCACCATAATCTTGTTGCTCTAATACAAATATACAAAACTGAATTGGGCGCTTACTCTAGAGGAAGTCGCCTGTGAGGGATGAAATGCGTCGGATGACTGTTGACTTTGTACTTATATGTTATTTTAAGTTATAATAAGGTATTCGCTGGCATTCTGCCTTTAATTTCCCTTCTTTTCCCCAGAGCTGAACGAGATTGATCCTTAATGGGCTCCAGTAGAAGTAAGATCCAGTGTGAGGCGGTTTCCGGTGGAGATCTCAACAGAGGACGGTTTGCCGAGAAACTACAATAACGCAATTCACTCATTCATCTGAATAATTGTCAGGGGTCTGTGAGGGACGAGCCCAGGATGCGGTAATATATTGGAGGAAGCAAAGATATGGTGCATGAACTGGGGGTTTATTAGATAGGCATACAAACAGCAGGAATAATGAGCAGGCAATGCAGGAAACAGGACTGGCTGATGCTGTGGGCTGGATACGGAATATAGGACACAGGGGAAATACTGAAAACTGATAAAAGAGGGAAACACTTACACAAGACACGAGACAGATGGGACAGTGGGAATTGGAGGTAGGCCTGTAGGCACGGTTGAGGTCTTGGCACCGAAGGGGATCTTGGCACCACAGGGGTCTTTGTACCGCCGGGGATCTTGGCACCACAGGAGTCTTTGCACTGCAGGTGATCTGGCACCGCAGGGGATCTGGCACCGCTGGTGTCTCGGCACTGTGGTGGATCTTGGCACCGCTGGAGTTTGGCACCGTAGGAGACTTGGCACCACTGGGGTCTTGGTACCGTGGTAAGGTAAGGTGTCCAGGGGAGAATCTAGGAGCGTGGTCTGTGGTAAGCCGTGGGTCAATGGACAGGAGAGATCAGGAGGTCTATGGAAAGCAGGGTCTGATACACAGGAAATAACAGTGGCAGCTTCTGGCAGGTGAATGGCAAAAGAATGCAATGAACCAGCACTGGAGGAATGGAGAATGTGCTCCTGGAGTAAATGAGGAGCACCTGGTCACTGTAAATACAGCAGAGGCCTGAGCCATGCTGCTTATATGGCAGGCCCAGTGCAGTCATCGGCGGGGAGCTTATGCTGTGTCCTGTATTCGGTATCCAGTCCACAGCATCAGCCAGTCCTGTTTCCTGCATTGCCTGCTCATTATTCCTGCTGTTTGTATACCTATCTAATAAACCCCAAGTTTATGCACCATATCTTGGCTTCCTCCAATATATTACCACATCCTGGGCTCGTCCCCTCGCAGACCCCTGACAATAATAGAAGAACACTATAATATATATATAATATATATATCATAATAGAAAAACAAAACACCACTTGGTAGAAATGACAGTCTGCCATAAAACTGCAGTGTTTTTATTATTAGTTATTTCCTTCATATAGCATGATATCCTGGCACTACTCTAAAAAAATTAAAATAAAAACTCATCAAGTTCATAATGACCCCAATAACATTGTATACTCTGTCTGATATGGCCATCGGAGGCTCTCCACTACTATCCCAGCACTGCTGGGATTAAATTAACCCCTTGCCGTTGGCAGCTCCGGCAGTACCTTAACGCCGCAGAGAGGCATAGCTCACCCCGCTGACACTGAGGTCGGCCTTCAGCCCGCCTACATTGCGTGCTGATCCTTACAGTGGAAGACGTGGGACAATGCAGGTTAGTGTTTATAGAGAGGATGCAGGGCGTGCTATGCCGGCCTGTGGCTTTTAGGCCCACACGACATTGGTACGGCATAGCTCACCCCGCTGTTTTAAAGGGTTAATTATCGGTTTAGCATCTACAGCTGCCTAGGTGCTAGTATTGTTGGGCGGGTATTTTAAAGTCAGGGGGCACATGCAGCACCCTCCAGTCCTGCCCATGTGTAGTGGGTGGGTCTATAATAAACCAAGGGGTTGGGGACATGCTATTATTGTTACCCTTCAAACCCTCCCTCCGCCCAGCAATTTATTATAGCCTGTGCTGTCCAATGACCCACTTTGCATCTGCCGCCCATTGCATGGATGCCGATAAGGAGGTAATAGACATGGTGAGTGGACTGTATCACCTCCTAGCCTCCAATGTGTGCATTGAGTGTAGATAATAAAAAACAATGGATGGGTAGAGGGTACGAAGGGTGACAATGACATGTCCCCTTAGACACCATTTTTTTTATAGACCCTACCTGTCGCACATGGCTCAAGTATGGGAGGCCTGCCAAGTTGTCCTCCTGCCCTTATACAGGTGGTCCACACAGTGAGTGGAGAACAATTGCTGCCCCATTGTTAAAATGTTAACCCCCGGCAGAATTGAGCTGTTGGCTGTGAGCAGCCAATGGTGGAAAATTGATGACTTTTCCATACTTAGATGATATTCCCCCATTTGGAGGAATGAGGGTTGGTAGGTTTAATGAATAAATATGATGTGGTATAATAAATAAATATAACGTGGTATAAAGTTGTGTTTATTAAGTGCCTAACATGATTAATAAGTCGAAGTCACGGGAAGCAAAATAAACACCGTAATAAGTCAAGACAAATACATCTTTTGTCATCTGATACATTTACCACTCTGCCTGTTTTTCCCCTTTTATATTTTGGAGTGCATAGTGTCTAAAAATGATAAATCATTCTGTTTCTTTTTTAAGGAGCTAAGCATTGCTAACAAAGCATCTTTTTCGTACGTGAGGTATAAAAGAGACCTATTCTTCAAGCTTTCTTCTAGACCAGCAAAGTGTCCCTCCTGCACCTTTCCACCATCCCCGACTATTAATTTTTTATGTCTCGGCTACTGGAAGTTGCCAGTACACTGTCTTATTTTGTAATCTCTTAAATCTTTAATCACTGATAAGTCAAAAACATTTTTTAAGCATCATTTTAAAGGTAATGATTTCTTGCATGAACTCAGCGTGACTGTTTCCAGATATGAAAGCTAAGTGTGTCATCGTATCTTATTAATATCTTAGAACTTTAACACCGCTGCATTATTTAAATTGGTGTTTCCGCTCATTTCTCATTATTTTGAAGCTCTACGGTGGCAGGATGTATTAGTGGAGGCCATAAGAAAACCTTTACGCTCTTCTGTTGAATACAAAATGTAAAGTTATACTTTTAAATATTGTATCAAAATGTATGTTACCCATCGTGGATATAGGCCCCATGTAACAGAGACGTTCCTGCAGTTGTGTTGAGGAGTATGGAATTTATTTACAAGGTAATATTTTCTATTAGTGGTCTACATTTATACACCTGGTTTTAAACAAGCCGCTAAAACTTTCACTACCAAAGTCGAGTTAACTCGATTTTGCATTGCAATACATTGAAAAGCAATCATTAGCATATCAAAACACATTTGCAAAATGTTTTAAGGTAGGATTAGTGTGCCTCCTGTGGAGAAATGCAATGAACTGCGAAAATGTACTCCTATCCCTCTGTAATACTGTAAAACAAGCTGCAAAGAGCAGCCCCAAACATCACTGTAACAAAAAGCTCAAAACTGTTGCTGCTGCATTACAATAACAAGGGAGAAAGCAGAATACTAACCCATTCACTACCAAAGTTGAGTTCACTCGAATTCATATCATAATACATTCAAAATCAATCATTAACTTATCAAAACACATTTGCCTAATGTTTTAACCACTTGGCTGCTATGGACGCGCTCAGCGCGTCCAGCCAAGTGGTTCTCCTGTGCTACGGACGCGCTGAGCGCGTCCATGCACAGGAGGCAGCAATCCGCCGGACTCCGGCAGATTGCTGCACCCCCCTGGTGAGGGCTGACATCTTGGATGCCGGGACCCCGGCGGGGACATTAGATGTCATCGCGGCGATGCGATGACATCTAATTCAGGCCCCCCCCCGCATGTGCGGAGGAGGCGCCTGAAAGGGAGGCCGGGGAGCAGGGAGTTAATACAGGCACCGCTTGGAAGGGCACAGCCTGCCCTTCCAAACGGTGGCTGTCATTAACCGCTGGGGAGCCGGATCACGAATAGCCGCTGAAAAGCACCGGTTCGTGATCCTTTCCCGGAGCTGGCCGACATCTTGGATGTTGGCCATGCCTCCGGGAACTCCCCCTGAGGACTGGCGTCATCGTGCATAGCATAGTACGATATACATAGCATAGCATGATGACGCCAGTCCTGGAGTTAACCCCTAGCTGCCACCAACGGTGGAGATAGGGGGTTCCAATGAACCCCCTATCTCCCGATCCGTGGCAGCTAGGGGTTAAAGTTGGATTGGCCAGAGCATGGCTGTTCCAACGATACCAAACACGACTGTGAAAAAAGTTTTTTTAAAAAAATTTAAATTAAAAATAAAAATAAAAAAATATTTTTAAAAAAATTCTAAAAAAACAAACAAGTTTTTTTGTTTTTTTTGGTTTGTTAATGCAGCAATATTGTTCCCATTTCAATTATAATGTGAACAATGATGCTGCACTAACGATTTTTGTATGCAGTGCGTTTGCTAAAAATCGCGTACTTTTCCCCAAAAAAAATGTAACGAGACCCCATTTCTAATTTTTTTAACAAGCGCACCCCATACAAAATATAACCACAATTGCTCGCATCTTAAAATTTGAAAAAAAAAACACTTTACACGTTGTAAATTATTGAAAATTCATATTTTATTGCATTTTTTGTTATAATATACAGACAGGACATGATGTTTACATATAATAATGACATATTATGAATCTGCCGAGTCTGACGGAAAGAACGATATATAATATGTCTGGGTAATATACTAAAATAAGCCTTCAAAACACGTTTAAACATGATGAGCAAAACCGGTAAAAATGACCTCAGCACAGAGGCGTGAAACGCCTCAGCAGCGAAAGGGTTAAGATATGATTAGTGTGCCTCCTGTGGAGAATGAAATGCACTGTGAAAATTCACTCCTGTCCTTCTGTAATACTGTAAAACAAGCTGCAAAGAGCAGCCCCAAACCTCACTGCAACAGAAAGCTCAAAATACATTGCTGCTGCCTTACAATAACAAGGGGGAGGGCAGACTACTAACCCTTTCACTACCAAAGTTGAGTTAACTCGATTTCATATTGTAATACATTCAAAAGCAATCATTAGCAAATCAAAAGACATTTTCATAATATTTTAAGGTAGGATTAGTGTGCTTCCTGTGAAGAAATTAAATGCACTGTGAAAATGTACTGCAAGGAGCAGCCCTAACCCGCACTGTAACAAAAAGCTAAAAACCTTTGCTGTTGCACTACAATAACAAGGGTGAGGGCAGAATACAGGGAGAGCTTTGAGGACCCTCACTACTATACCGAGATAAGATACATGGGGTTATAATGATTGACAATCCCTGTAAAGTACAGATACAAGGTGTTACTCTAATTTCCATACTCAGACATTATGCAGGCACTACAAATCCCCATAAGCAGAGAAGATCTGACCATTTTTATTATCTATTTTTATCATATTTACTGTATTTGACACAAAGGCCATTTCTGGCAGAATGCTGATAATGCAGACAGAGTGACATGCTACTGCAAATTAACAGTTTCTATATGATCCGTTAATTTGCATCCACCAGGAGAAGAACGAGCTATTCCAGCGCAGGTCAGTACTCTCGCTTCAAGACGGTATTCTACAAGCAATGCCATCTCTCAGAATCTGGTTCTAAGTGATTTTGCATTTATAAGCATCTCTAAAAATGCCAAACTAACTTCTTGCCACATAGACCATGATGTCCTATATCAGACCCCTATTATTTCGACTTGAGCCACTAATACAGTTACTCGGTTGTTACAGAGTTGCTTGCGTCAATATTTCCCCTTAATGGTTCCCTGTTTCTGAATAGAGCCTTGATTTAATTCCTTTGGATAAGCATTTTCAGATGGTTGCAAACTTCAAATGACGTATCTACAAGAATTCCTGTAGACTTTAATGGTGACTTTCATAGATAAAGAATTTATGTTATTGTAATCAATTTTAAATTCTCATCCAAAGGGATTAAATCGAAGCTCTAGTCAGTAACAGGGAACCGCTAACTACCTCTGTCAGTCCCACATCAATCCTCTCATATAATATAATTTACTACGTTACTGGGGTGATGGGGTCGGCTCTGTCCTGCCTAATTGGATGGGCTCATTCGAAAACGCGTCCGCTACAACCCTGGTCGATATACCAGTGTTTTATGAAAATACTGGGAATAAAAAAAGCCTGATTAAACTCAGTTCACAGTTAATTCTTGTTCAAGATTCAAAATTATTTTGTAGCCCCTTCAGACGAAACTCAATCTGCAAGGCACATCCTGGTGTCCTGATATCGAGTATAATCAATATGGTGTTCCACAGGAGCAATGCAAAGGAAGTTTGTTAACATTGAGGCTCCAGAATATGCCCCTAAAGTTTAACACTGTGGGCATGATGCCTGATATGCTAATACTTTTTATTACCAGCCGGGGAATGTCTCTAAAGGATATCTCGCCAGCTGATCCTGCATGGAGACCTGAACTGACGTAACTCTATTTGGCCAGCAGATGGCGACATCTCCCTGCCAAATCGTTTATGAAAGTAAGGAATACATTGGGAATATTGACAAATATTTCTTACTGTATAATTCATTTAAAATATGATTGGTTAATGACATTGATTTTCTGGAAAATCCCTTGGTAGTGAAGGGGTAAATAGCTGTTTTGAACTAAAGTCCTTAGAAGAAACTCACGAAAGGCCACCCTACTGTGTCTCCGATCTGTTTTCCCTTCTCCTAAATTTTCCTTTACACTTGATGACTCCCAACATTATATTAAAGTGATATTTCTTTGTCATGCTCTCTCGATTTACTAGTGTTTTAAAGAGGGATTTTTTTTTAAGCAACGGTCACTATCCCTGTGTGAAAGCCATATTGATTCCCTTTTGTTAGAATTCAAGATGCATTTACCACTCATATACAAGCTGAACCTGGTAGTTGAGGTGAACGGTAGCTTTTTAGGAGTCAAGATGTTTCCTTACCGGTAATTCATATAATAAATAAACTTTTAGAGTTGGTAGAACTACTATATTATCTTACCGTGCATCCGCAAGTACGAATTACACAAAATACATTTCTCTTGATAAAGGTCACATGAGAATACATTTATATATATACAGTATAAAAAAATCACCAGAGTATAGCAGTACGTAGCGATACCTTTTATATTGGTCTAACGTTACATTTAAAAGACAAGCTTTGGAGAGTAACGTCTCTTCTTCAGGTCTGGAAGCTATACTGAGCGAAATCATAGAATGGAACGAGATTGACTTTAGAGATTGCTCTGCCTCAAAAGGACACTCATTGAGGAAGCCTATACGGCGAAAACGCGTTCTGGTGATCCTTTTAAAGCTTTTGTATTATTTTATACCAAAAAAAATTAATAAAATTTAGATTTATTCCTGCCATGACTATGGCCCCTATCACATTCTTCGCCCATTTGGTTTTGCGTGCGCAAATGCGCATTTGCACACGCAAAACCAAATGCGCGAAGAATGGCAAAACCCCTTGCGCTGAACGTCGTATTACAACGTTCGCGCAAAAGATGCGCGTTATCGTTTAACGTGGATGGACCTGCGCGAGCGTGATGAACTGTGCGCGTCCTATACTTAACATTGTGAGAGCAAATTCATTCGTGCGCTGGTACGCGGATGGTATTACAATCGATGCGCATCTTTTTACGAACGACGTTTGCGCGCATAATTTTAACGTCTTTGAAAAGCTGGTGGTAACTGCAAATCGGAACGTTTTGGCCGAAACGAAAAACACCAGCAGGAAAAAAAAAAAATACAGCACAGTATAGTTACACATTGTACACATACCCAAACAATAAAATTGTGAATTCGTGCCTGTTTTTTTTATTGCTGCAGCATGTTATTATTATTATTATTATTCTTTATTTATAAAGCGCCAGCATATTCCGCAGCGCTGTACAATAGGCACAGTATAGACAGGGTTACAATACATTGAACAACATTTGACAAACAGTACAGGAGGAGATGAGGACCCTATTCCTGTAGGAACTCACAATCTAGGAGCTGGTGCTAACTTAGCCAGAGCTGTTGTAAACCTAGCAGCTCCATAGACTATGGCCTCTATTACATTCTTCGCGCATTTGATTTTGATTGCGCAAAAGCACGAGGGGCAAAATTAACTTTGACAGGTGCAAAAACTTAAGTGAGTCAATTAAGGTAGATTGATGTCAATTAAGGTTCTTAATTCTGATTGGCTGAATCCGCACACTGATTTACGTGCGCTACGTTACTGCGCACATAATACTCTTCATTTTGTGCGTCGTTTTTATGAACGTTATTTTCGGACGGGGGAGAAAATGCGTTTGGATCGTAATACCTCCGTTAATTTTTGCGCGATAACGTTGGATGATGTGCGCAAACAAAATTGCGCTGCGCGAACGAAATTGCGCAAAGAATGTAATATGGGCCTATAATGGCTCAGGTAAGTTTACAACAGCTCTGGTTAAGTTAGCACCAGCTTTGTAATACTGCCCTATATTTTTTATTTTTATACATGTCTTGCTGCCTGGTCTTTTCATCGCTAAACATTTTTTCCTGAGCCCACTTATTCATCCTACCCACCCTAGAACCTGGATTACATCGCCAGAACCAAGGAAAAGAGAAGAAATCAACTAAATATAAGTATTCCAATATTACAGTACTTTCATCCTCTGCATGAATTATTCGGTATATTTTACATTTTCTCTTGCAAACTGCTTTTATTATATATATACATATATATATGTAAGATGTTGTTTTAGTACATAACCACTAGGGTGCACCCGGAACCCTTTCTCTTGCTTTATAGAATGGAACAATAAAGAGCCAAGCAGAAGGGGGGGGGTCGTAAATACTAATAGTGGAGTTATATGGTCAAGAAAGGTAAACAAACAGAGAGGACAGACCATAGGCCTGTGTTGGGGCCTAGGATCTGTCCTCTCTGTTTGTTTACCTTTCAATCAAATTCTCCGACCCGAAGTACAGGTTCCTAAAATTATTATTATTATTATTCTTTATTTATAAAGCGCCAGCATATTCCGCAGCGCTGTACAATAAGCACAGTATAGACAGGGTTACAATACATTGAACAACATTTGACAAACAGTACAGGAGGAGATGAGGGCCCTATTCCCATAGGAACTCACAATCTGGGAGGGTTGGGGTTGGAAACAGGAGGAAAATCCATGAAAATTCTACTAATAATCCGCAGATAACTTCACCGATAAGCTGCCGATACAATCCAAATTATTGGATCGATACGACACACTGCAGAAAACCCGAAGAATGTACTGGACGATCCGCCTCAAACCTGCCCAAAGCATCCGAAAAAAATGATGATCTCCTGGAAAAAGCCTACAACCCGTCGAACTAGGTAAAAACGATAAAACGGGAAAATTTTTAACATTGAAACCCATAGGATTCGCCTGATTAAACCTGCCGAATGAAACCACCAAACATCAGGGCATGTCACTGACTTTTCTCTGCTGTTCAGTGTTCTCTGAATAGATTAACCATTGCTTGTCTATGGGGATTTCACTGCCGTCGAACAGTCCTGTATTTCGCTGGCAATTCACCAAAAATTTGGCGAACTGACAACTTTTTCAATAGCCGAATGGCCCTGAAACTGCACCGTAAGGGGAAATTCGGTGCAATTTTGGCCCAGTTTGGCTATTCCAAACACAGGCAGTTTGCCAAATTTTGCCGAATTATCCGTGAAATACTGTCTCTGAAGAACCCTGAATGTAACATGATAAGACATTATATATATACTGTATATATATCCTGCCAGGGCCTTTCTTAGGTTTTGCGTGTCCCTGGAGAACTGTTTGCCTTGGGGGTTATGTTCGAATGGTGATTATAATGGTGATTGCATTCTATGCTTGCAAACTTTTAAAATATTAAAAAAAATGTATGGCCGCTTAATATTTTGCAATTTACTCCTCCAACATCCTTCCAATTCTTATATTTATTTAACTTTTTTCCTCTGTTATGTCATCTTCATATAACAGTGCATTGTTTTTGTATGCTACAACATTAAATAACTATACTATTGTGCACTTGATGTTTTGTGTCGTCAATACAACACGCAAACAATGGGAAAAAGAAAAAAAGAAAGAAATTAGCCTTCCAGACATTAATTTGCGATTTGTACATCTCAAACAAGACAGAAGCTGTTACAAAAGTTCAAGCTGTCTCGCTAAAGTTCATCCAGAATTTGTGAGATCGAGTAATGTGTTTGCAATATTTCTAAATTTGCATATAATGGTAAATCTTGGCGACGGTGACAAACATATTGTGTATAGTGATCCAGTGTTATTTGATGAGAAAAAGAAAAAACGAATTGTGTGCAATTGCAAAAATAGTCGTACATGTAATGTATTTTAACATTTCGACTCATTTGGTACAAGAATAAAATAATTAACAACGCTTAACTCCTTTTCTACCACGATCGAAAATACTTAATGTTCAAAATCACCTGCTGGTGCCCTGATATCGAGTTTACTCGATGTGGTCTTATTCTGGAGCAATGCAACGAATTACATTTATTGTAAATGGGCTGGAACAAATTCCTTGGAAATTTCAACATATTGGACATGACAGCCAACAGGGTGAAATTATCTGAAAAATCTTTAAGATCACCTTTTCCTGCACGGACCCACTTAGCCCGAGATATAATTATAATGTAGTCGCGCATTTTGGCCAACAGAGAGAGACCTCTGCCTTTCAAATAGGGCTTACCTATAGTGAACATATACAGAGAGACACCTCTACGTATAGATATTGCGTGGAAAATAGAAAGTGATTTCCCATAAAACCACTGGGTCCTGCCAGTGGTTTTATAGAAAACCACCTAATAGTGAAATGGTCGATTCCATAATTATGAGTATAGTCTTTGAAGATCCTTCTATAAGGAATTCTAAGAGGTGTTAATTGTGATATTATCCAATAACGAGTGTCAAGCATTTAGTGAAAATAGCCTTTGATAGGTGTTAATTGATGTATGTTGTAATTATTTATATTATTATTAGTAGGAGTAAATATGGATATATTCTTCCGTGGGTATGGATGTAGTGGTTTAGGCCTTTATTAACCCCTTCACTACCAAGTGGTTTTCCAAAAAAAACATTGTCAGGAACTAGTGGTTATTTGAAAAATTATTTTTAATTAATTATACAGTAAGAAATATTCCCAGTATATTCCTTATTGTAATAATCTATATGGCATTCCTTTTTCAAGGAAAAGTCCATATAATCTATACACAATTTTTGCCCTATACTTATACCCCACACAATTATGCAAATGTCTACATATTATATGGACTTTTCCTTGAAAAAGTAATTTTATATGACGAAACGCGTCGGAATTGTGCCGGTCCATTATATTTATCTGAATTTTATTAAAGCCAGTATTTTAATATCCAGCTCCTGCTGCATCGTCCTCTGGGGTCCTTTCCCTTGCCTGGGTCAGCTCCACCAGATTCAGCGGTTTCAGTACCTTCAAGGAGGCTGAGTATATACTGATATGCACAAAAACGTTATATCTTGTGAGCAGCTTTTATAGCAGGGGTAGTTTTTAGCCACCTGTATCTGCAATATTACCTTATGTTTTTCTATTTGTTCATATAGAGTGATCCCTGTAACATTTGATTTTTGATTGTACTACATAAATGAAGATTGTAGGAGTCATCCTCACAGGGATCCTCCTTTACAGATGCATAATTGTCTGTGTATTATTTTGCGCGACATATTTCCCCTTAAAATTTTCTTTTTGAGAAGAAAATATTATAGTTTTTACAAATGAAGCCCTTTACTTTTTTCCATATGTATAAATTATCTTTAGATGTATTCACATGATTAGCCAAAAATTCCTCATCTTAAAGATTCATGCAAATACAGTGAAGAAAATAAATAAACAATACTTTTTGAAATGTTGCGGAGATGTAACAATTTCAGTCGCCTACAATGTAAGCCTTACAAAACATAACTTCAAGATACTAATACTGTCAAAACTAGATATCATTCGTATTATCTAATAATATCAATCACTGGTCAATATTTCAATTTAAAACATAATACTCAATTCAAAAACATCAATGTTGATCAGACATAATAGGACTCGGGTTTTATAGCTGATAACTGATGGTTGATTCAAGAAAACATTGGCTATTTTCAACTTTTTCCATGTTTTTCTTATTGCCTACAAATGGGCAGGTATCACTTCTCAGGGACAGCTTAATGTTTAGTGGATATAATCTTCATTTCCCTAAAGATCTTTATCACACAATGGAAAGTCAACTGAGTATTGACATGTCCACTTCATGCATGTTGGTTTCTCCCAATGGTATACATACAGATCTATTCACTAAAAGGTGAAACTCTGGAGAACTTTTGGAGAAGTGAAAATTCTTGGTCAAAATAGCCAAACCAGAAAATTTCTCCCATTTATCTCACTTTCCAAATTGGCTATTTTGACCTAGAATTGTTACGGAGGCGGTACCACCAGGCACGCGCCAAGGTGAGGCCCTGGTTCCTGAGAGAAGCCCCTATGTGCAGAGATGCACTGTAAACAGAAAGGACAGGTGAGAGCAACACAGGGTTAACTAAAGATCTCTGTACGGCAATACCACAGATGCCCTGCACTGAAAGGCCAGTCTTTAGGATAGCCGGATCTAATCTAAAGGAAAGTATTAACTTGAAGCCGTACAGAGTCTTTTGTTGAATACAGATGACAGGGTTTCCTGGAAACGGTACAGACAAGGAATATAGCATAGAATAGTCACATAGAGGGACGCCAAAAGGTCATAACCAGAGAGAGTATATCATACAGGATACAGGAATCAGAACCAGGAGGGAAGTCAGCCAAGCCAAAATCAGTAACCAGGGAATCAGATTATAACATAAACAGCAAACCAAAATACAGCAATTGACAGAACTAAATACACAAGAGAAACTGACATAAACTTGAACACTATAACAGAGGCAAAAACTTAACAAGGATATACAAACTGAGGATAACAGGGACACAGCAAAGAGCTCTCAGGACACAGCTACAAGGAGCGCTCAGGACACAGCTAGCAAGGAGACCAGGCAAAATAAAATGACCCAGCAATGTACCATAGGTGCATAGGTACCATAGGTACATTGCTCTAATATAGGCAGGGGAATCAAGGCAATGATCAACAGGTGAGCAGAGCACAGAACACCAATTAACTCCTGGGTAGCCACCCAGGAATTGGCAGCAACAGAAACACAAGGGAAAAAACACAATATACAAATACAGAGGGCAGGGAGACAGGGTTGCCAGCATGGAACGTAACAAGAATTTTCACTTCTCCAAAAGTTCTCCAGAGATTCACCTATTAATGAATAGACCCTATAGATTCTCAAAGTTGCTTGCACATGGTGCATATTATAAGGTATAACATTTCAACCTCATTTTCAGCAACATAAAATCTACTTGTGATCCAGGTTTTAAGCAATTATGCTAAGGGAAATGTACGGAGAACCCATTTAACATTCCAAATGCATTCCCTATCATGCCTGACCGATCTGTCACTTTTAGGACAATGTTAATACATATTCCAATAATTTACTGTGCCAGACTGGTACTTGAGTTTAATGGTAGATGTACTGATAGATTCCATTGGTTCCCATTAGATATTGCCAGGTTCGCGCCATTGTCATACAATGTATGATACATCTGTTCATCCTTTGAAGAATTATTGTATGGGATATTGAATGGTAATGTTCATTATCCTTTATGTATGTAAAGATATTGGAGGTGGTAACGTAGAATAATATCTTTCAGAGCACAGACATCCTACCTAAATGTAAATATGCAGACATTTCCATGCTGTAAATACTTTCATTCTAGAGCATTTGTAAATTGTCCGCCCACATTAAAGTGAAATAGATTTCCATACTCCTGTTTGATAACACAAGTGGCAATGTTGTTATTTGGGCAATAACTTTAATTGTATTTCAGCAGGCAGAAGGCAATTAAAAAACAAATTATCAAGAAGGAGCGTGTCTTGTACAGACTATTTGCCCTGAAGCCAAGCCAAGAGTGAATTAATCTCTTTGCATTCTAATGTATAGATGAATGCACAGCTCTGTAACTCTCATTACAAGGACAATCTTTAACAAAAGCAAATTTACATTAAAAATGTTCCGTGCAGAAATAAGCATTTAAGAGCTGCCACTCCTTTTTGTTTGCCATTGAGAGTGTATGCTACATGCTGGAATCATTTTGCATTTTGAATGGGTGGACTAAAAGTCTTATGATAATGCCATGCTTGAAAACGTAGTATATAACAAAATACTTGGCTAAAAATAGAAAGACATTTTGTCTATGTTGGGAAGACAACTCTGTACAAAATCAGCGGTGAACACAGAGCAAAAATCCCTCCAAAGTAAACTGGTGTTTAGCGGTTTTAGTGTGATAAATGCACGTGCAAAATACACACATATTTGGATATCTAGTATGGAACTGAGAATATATATTGACATATACATTCAGGCCTGCCTTTTGATTGGGACGATCAAGGCACACGCACTGGGCCCCACACTAAGGAGGGCACTGCGCCACTGCTGGTAAAAAGTGTCAGCGACCGTCACCTCTCTATCTGGGGGAGAGGGGATGACTACCTATGGAGAGGTGCTGAGGTGGTGTTTATCTGGGGGTGAGAGAAATCAATAGTGTCTATCTGGGGGGAGGTGTGAAGATGGAGGTAAGCTCAATGTCTGTGGGTGTGAAAATGTGGAGTATAAGGAGGTTTGGCGTTGAAAGTTTGGTGGGACCACAAAAAATGTTCTTGCCCCGGGCCTCTCAATGCTTGAGGTGGCCCTGTATACATTTACAAAACTGAATCAAATCAGTTAAAATATGTTTGAATGTACACCTTTTGTACAAGTGTTAAATAGTGAAAGTGTGAAAGTGTGCGATGGACTGACATTAATGAATGCTATTCACCAAATGACCGATATCTACTTTATTATTATACTTTATTTATAAAGCACCATCATATTCCGCAGAGCTGAACAATGGGTATGATACAGACAGGGTTACAATACATTGGACAACATTTGATAAACTGATACATGAGGAAACAAGGGCCCTATTCCCGTGGGAACTCGCAATCTAGAAGGGTTGGGGTGGAAACAAGAGGAGAGGACTGCAATGTGAGAGTGATGGACTGGTTGGGGCAGTGATGTGTATTAGTGAGTTGGGTGGCAGACTTCCCCGTATGGGAATGTCTTATATGAGAGGGAGAGATGAAAATAGTGGAGGGGTTGGTGGTACAGAGGCAGGAGTTCCATTTCAGTGAGTTGGATGGCAGACTTCCCCATATGGGAATGTCTTATACGAGAGGGCGAGATGAAAATAGTGGAGGGGTTGGTGGTACAGAGGCAGGATTTCCATTTTAGGATGAATGCAGAAGAAAAGAGTAGAAGAGACAGGGAGAGCATTGTGCAGCAGTATGTGGACCTTGCAGTTCCAATTCCAGCAGGGGGAGGGGGAGCTGGTGGCCATAAAACCACTGCAGAGCTTGCATGGGAGAGACCAGAAGCCTGGTATTAGTAAGAGTAATTAGAGAGAACTGGAGACAGCTGGAAAGGATGCCTGAAATTAGAGGCCGGTCCTGGGTGGGGGGGGGGTGGGACTGATCAGTGTTAAAATGAAACTTTTGCTGCTGTGTGTTTCTGTGTGAAAAGGAAATTAATTCAGGTAAGTATCTACGTGTCAGAGGCCTTTGTAATGGGGGGAGGAGCACTAGTAAAAGACTAGCTACATATTATATCTAAAAATGTCAATTTAGAGGATAATCAGCCACAAATTAATACATGCAGACACAAAATACAATTGCGATGATAGAATATTGCAGAATGTGATGGTGGCCATCATGTTGAGATCTGGATACCTGGCTTGTGATTGTAGAGATGTTCCTAGCAGACTGATCAGTGTTGGAATGAAACTTTTGCTGCTGTGTGTTTCTGTGTGAAAAGGAAATTAATTCAGGTAAGTATCTAGGTGTCAGAGGCCTTTGTAAAGGTATAACTGCTAACACAGCAATTATTACTTTGGGACTGCCAAACACCACCTCATTTGAAATAGTCCCATTGGTGGCCCGAAGCCTATAGATTGTTTAAAAGGTTATTTCGAACACTTGACATAATGCGATTTATTTTGGCTATTTGTAGTGAATGATGATTGAGAACAGAACACCTAAGAACATAAAGACCTATTCTTATATTCAAATATTTGAACCTCTTTTCTTTGTAGCTCAATGGTAACCATGATTAATGATTAATATTTAGACAAACTAACTGATTCTTAAAAAAACATTTTGTCCTTAACCTGATAAATTGTAAGAGGGTAATTAATGTTTTAATTGAAATTAAAACCTTTTTTAATTGAAAGTCATATTATGCTGGAGTGGTTTGAAATCTCTTGTTATACTATATTTTTCTTCAAAAGAAAGCGCTTATATTGCTGTCATTATCTTGGTGTTATCTCACCAGTGCCTCCAAACATGTCATCTCATTATCTCAACAGAATCTCAGGTTTTTGCTCTCTTTATAACTATATATATATAGAAAATAGTCATCTGAATATCTGCACATCTCTGTTAACACTATCAATTCTTTGAATACCTTTCCTCCTTGTTGATTTAACTAATTTTATTTCAATTTTTTTTATGGAGTCATGCATGTCTTCTAGGCCATCATTCGAAGGAACCATTTGCTTTTATGTCTGCCTTTTGGGCCTCCCATTCAAAAGACCCAAGTGTCTCATGCACATAAGGACTGCAAACCAGTGTGTTGATGGGTCAATGACCTTTAAGCAACATTAATGGCATAAAACTAATGTAGATTTCCAGTGAACAACAGAAATATATTTTCAGGTGGCAGGTTGTACTTCATGCATATAAAAAGAGTGAAGACTACTTTTTGTATATGATATTTAATCATCGTTGTAAAAGTTCATGTTATCACCTTCAACCAATAACAGTAACTGGATTAGAACATCACATTTTTCACTTGAAAATAACTGAACTATAACATAATGCACGAATATCCAAGTTTCAAAATTAGTAATTTTAGAGTTCAGGGAATATTTCAGTTTATTAGTTCCAGCATTTTGAACAGTACTAGAAAAGAAGCAGATAGTGTCCTTGATCCCTTGCCAAAAAGTCAAAACAGCATTCCCTGTCTCATAATCCCTGACAGTGGCTTCATTTCCTTTGAAATGTCATGGGGCTTGCTCTTAGCATTACATATTTTACAACACCCTGTAAAATCAACAGCCTATCAGCAAAACAACATCCATCTGCATAAGTTGAATAATTTTGTTGTTTGCTTCATTTTTCCATGTAAGATTTGAAAATTGCCAAGAAGAAAAATAAAATGATAAAAATCTATATCCGTCCCTTGTGGGATATTTCCTATAATGGTAGCTCATGGCTGCAACTAAGAAGTATTGCAATAAAATTTAATTTCTCTTGCAATTTTCTTTTGCATCAAGCAATATAATTTTTTTATTTCTCAAAGTATAGATAAACTGCCCTCTTTGCTCATTTACATAGGTATAAATCTTAAGGGTACGTTCAGCTGTACATAACCTATTGTACTCATTTTTAGTAAAAATTGCTAAAAGATGATCCTATGTGCAAGACAAACTGCCTGGTTATTGTTGCTGCTGGCAAAAGCAATGTTAGAGAATTACCTTTGGATTTTTTTCTCGCTTGTAGCCTGGTCACTTTAAAACAAATTAAAAATTACAGAAAATACATTTTGTATAGATGATACAATGTCTCATGTAACCCTATCATTGCCAAAAGCATGTACAGAAAATTTATCATTGTGTTGCAATGAAAAAAACAAAATTATCACATAGAATTATTATTGCATATCTTTTTATTGCAAGATTGGCTTTCTCCCTGGAGAGAAACACAAGTCTCTGTGAACTTTTACTCCTGTCATCCTGTATTACTGTAAAGAAGCTACAAGGAGCAGTCCATAATGTCTCAAAACAGTCAACAAACTTTACTGCTGCATTACAACAGACAGGGAGAGGGCAGTATATTGGGAGTGCTCTGGGGTCACTCAATACTGAACAGGGTCAATATTCAGGGTGTTATAAATGCTCAAAATCCCTGCACAGTACAGAGACTTACTGTAATTCCCATATGCAGACAGTAAACCCACATACCGTGTTTATTACCTATCTTTATCACATTTACTGTTTTTGGGACAAAGCACTTTTGACTATATACTATTGAGTATAAAATCTGTGACATATGTCATACTGTAGCTTAATGAGTTAGTAATCTGTATTTCCCTTAATTCCATGGAAGAAACTGCTGCTACTGTTAACCCTTTCACTACGAAGCTATTTTTTAAAAAAAATTGTCAT
This sequence comes from Leptobrachium leishanense, assembly GCA_009667805.1. NCBI lineage: Eukaryota > Metazoa > Chordata > Amphibia > Anura > Megophryidae > Leptobrachium > Leptobrachium leishanense. The sequence continues at coordinate 25,859,068 of CM019072.1, read as the reverse complement.
AGAACTTACTTGAAATGTGGGCTATATATTGAAACACTTAAATGTGGGGTGAAATAGCAATTTTGCATAAAGATTGTTATTCTTTGATAATTGAGAGATTAAACTAGTGTAAAATGTTCTTATTTTTATCTGTCATGTATTTATTCACCCTTTGCAGAAACTTTAAATGGTTTCTCTCGTCTTGCAAAATGTCACATTGGGTGTACATTATCAGCCTACAGGCAGAAATGCTCTTTGTTGCAAATCCAAGAAATGAGATGAAGTTATATAGCAAAATGGTGAGATCTTCTGTTTATGGGGATTTGTAGTTACCATAATAAGATTATTCGCAATGCAGCTTAAAAAAAACAATAGTATATATAATCATTACAATCATAAGTGAAAACAAAAAATTGTGGCATAATGCCTGTGTATGGCAATTACAGTAACACCTTGTATCTGTATGTGCTGCATAATGCCTGTGTATGGAAATTACAGTAACACCTTGTATCTGTATGTGCTACATAATGCCTGTGTATGGCAATTACAGCCACACCTTGTATCTGTATGTGCTGCATAATGCCTGTGTATGGCAACTACAGTAACACCTTGTATCTGTATGTGCTGCATAATGCCTGTGTATGGCAATAACAGCAACACCTTGTATCTGTATGTGCTGCATAATGACTGTGTATGGCAATTACAGTAACACCTTGTATCTGTATGTGCTACATAATGCCTGTGTATGGCAATTACAGTAACACCTTGTATCTGTATGTGCTGCATAATGACTGTGTATGGAAATTACAGTAACACCTTGTATCTGTATGTGCTGCATAATGCCTGTGCATGGAAATTACAGCAACACCTTGTATCTGTATGTGCTGCATAATGCCTGTGCATGGAAATTACAGCAACACCTTGTATCTGTGCTGTACATAAAGTTTCACTCATTATAACCCCATGAATCTTATCCCTGTACAGCACTGAGTGAGCCCAGAGCTCATCCTGTATTCAGCCCTCTCCCTGGCTGCTGTAATGCAGCAGTAAAGATTGTATCTTTTTTTTATACTTCCATTGATATAAACCTTTATGCCTTATAATGTGATAACTTTAGTGAGGAAAGACTTTATTTCATTTCTGTTTTTTTAAAGCAAAACTATGCTCTATATAAACACTATCAGGGTTATTCAAAGAGAATCGAAAAGTAACCGCATGTTCGGTGACTTTTCGTTCTCTTCAATTCGGGCCGATTCAGCAATCCCATTTCGGCGACCCTGCGGTGTATTCAGCAAGCACCACAGGGCCATCGAAGCACAGGGAAAAGATGCTGCAAACCCGACGAAAAGTCACCGCAAAAACCCGGCGAATGCACGCCGAAACCAGCAAAAATATCTGGATTAACCCGCCGAAGATGCTGGAAAAACCCGAGCAGGAGCTGATCACACACAGCGCAGCCTCCGGAAAAAGCCGACACCGCAGACGAGTGAAGTGAATAAATTAGGAAAACAGTTTGCATGAATGTTTGAAAGTGAAAAGCTGTTTGCAAAGAAACTACTAAGCGAAAATGTCTGAAATTTACATATGAGATCCAATGAATGATAATAAAAAGGGCTGTTACAGAAAAAATAAGTAAAGTTAAAAAAAAAAATCTGACTTTTTTTTTAAAAAAAAAAATCCAGAAAAATGCTTAAAATATCCTTAAAAATCTATAAATAAAGAAACTCTTTAAGGCAGAATTTTAAAATGAACGGTTTATTACATATTGAATTAAAACGGGAATATTTTTAACATTGAAGCCTATGCGATTCTCTTGAATAAACCTGTCGAATGAAACCACCGAAAGGCAGGGCACTTCGGGAACCTTTCACTGCTGGTTTGTGTTCTCTGAATAGCCGAAGCAGTGCTTTTTATGGGGATTTCACTGCCCTCGAACAGACACCGAACAGGCACCGAATGTGCAGGCAATTCGCCAGGATTTGGCGATTTCCCTGCTCTCTGAATAGCCGAATGGCCAAGAAAGGTAACCGAACGCTGATTTTTATCGTTCGGTTACCTTTCTCCAGCCATTCGGATCTCTTTGAATAACCCTGTATACTATGCACTATATATATATCTTAGCAATTTTCCTAAAATTCCTTAAATAAAAATATATGTGTGAGCATGATTGGTTTAGTTGGAGACCCCCTGCCCATAACTGAATCCACAAAATTCACTGCAAAGGATTTACTGTTCAGCTTTGCTACAGCGCTGAGTAAATCATTGTGCCGCATATTACGACGAGATTTGCCGCTATTAAAAAGCTATATCGGCAATTTACACAGCTTGGGAATAGTATAGCATTGACATAATGATGCGTGACTTTTATGAAATTGACACTTTGCCATCAACACTTCTCAGGTGAACTTGTCCAGCTCTGGCTATATGACCTTTACTTATACAATTACGGGAGGAACGCTTCAGTAGCCACATTATTTAAAGCATGTCTGTTACGTTAGCACTCGAGGTGCCACGCATTTAAGTCCTGATAGTCTACCACCTATGATTTAGTTCCTACGTTTGTAAATAGAATGGAATAAGAACTGAATTAGTCCCTGGATATAAGAGGTCTGAGAACCGTGTGCAACCGGTTTCCGATCCACTCTGAATCTTAACTACTAAGATTAAGCTGCAAATAACAGTAAGTGGCTGTTATATACTTTTAAAGCAAACTTCTTTAAAAAGCAAGCTGTTCATGTTTGCAAACCACACAACCACCCTTAACCCAGCTGTTGCTTTATTGACACAATCTTCTTCTTTCCTACTGCTTGTAATTGAATTTCCCACGGCTTAATTGGAATTGGAATGACTGCATAACCTCATTTGAAATGTTTTAGGGAGCAGGTTTTAACTGCAACGCTCACTCTTAAATATACAATTATATTAATAAATATGTTAAAACGAGAAACGGTAGCTTTGAAATTCATTTTGTGTAATCTTTGGAGTAAATGAATACAAACGCTGCTCATGGAGGTTAAATTACTACAAGCTCCCTAGAACCAATTAATAATGACTAGCAGGCTCTAGTGTCTACACATAACAAAATTATTAAAAATGTTCTTATTGAAGGTTCAAAAGTGAAAATTCAAAAGGGAAACTGTTAAAAACAGTACGTTTGGCAGTTTTTGTCAAAGCCGGTAGTTGTTTCTAGCATCTTGAAATTTTGACTTTCCTTCAACCTGGGGATTTGGCTGTCATAAAAACATTTGTATTTTGGAAAATTTATTTATAAACATATTTTTTTTATATTTTATTTATATAATTTATTTTATATTTTATTTCATAGATTTATTTGTTACAATATATTATGTTTATGTTTTTTTTAAATAGTTATATATATTTAAAAGAAAAAAAATTACGACCTCTAAAGATTTGCTCTTCTTTGAGGTAATTCAGAAAAAATAAGTTCGAGTTGCAACTCAAGTGAAGCATGTTTTTAGTCATGAGAAAGCTACTATTTTAAAATAAAAAGTTGGCAAAATTAATCTGAAACAAGATAAAATATAATTAAAAATATTGTTATTATGGTTTTGATTTTTTCAGTTCTTTATTTTCCAATGACTGTTCGAAAGAGTGAAAAAATGTAAACATAATCAAAGGGACATAATACATTGGAACACAAATCACACAGCTGTTATCCATTCTATTTAATAGATTATGAGCTTTTTAAATTACTTTTCTCTACCTAGTGGTTTTCCATAAAACCACTGTAAGGAACCAATGGTTTATGGAAAACCACTTCACAGCAAAAATGTGCTGTAGAATTCCTACAGCACATTCACATGCTGTCTGCCATATTTGACAGGCAACATGGACAGAAACAGCATGTGGTCTATGATGAGGTAGGCGGACCTCCACGTCATCACACCGGGAAGTCCCGGTGGCCGGACATGGGCTCTCCTCATACCACGCTGTGCTCTTCAGCAAACTTGTCTCGAATATTTGGCAGGCAGAGGGCTCCAACTACTGGCCAAGTCATGGTACTGCCTCTGCATTGCAGCTGGGGTTGCTGTGTCTCTGATAGAAGATTTACATATGTCTCAGTACTTCAAACAATTCTTGCTTGTCTGCTGTTACGTGTATATCTGATGGGCTGACATTTGCAATTATTCTTGACTGTCATGGCAGCCAAGTTTTCTGCATCCACACAACTCAAAATCTGTCCATTCAGGGATGCTGACTGAGGCCTAGACTCATGCTCCTAGTATAAGGAGTTACTAATATTTACTTTCATTTGTAGGAGCCCGTCAAAGACTATATCCTTTTATACTCCAGACACATAGGATTAGAACGAGGGCTGTCATCAGAAATCTTGAAGCCTCTTACTGAACCACTGGTTTGGGCCCTCCTTTCCCCAGTCACCCCTACCAGTAAACATCTGCTTACCTTACTTTACAGAGGGTGTTTTAAATTCCTGGTGGTCCAGCAAGGTGACCAAGGAGAGCGCTCGCATTACACCTCTACCTAGTGCCGGCTATACTAATTTCTCCCTCACTGAGGAATCAACGTGTTCTTACCAGCCACAGATGCTACAGACCACTGGGAAATTTCTTTATATACTGGCGGGCCACTCCTGGGTGGCATGGAGGGGCCCTTATTTCTCTGGCACTTAGACGAGCTGCTCAGGAATTGGCAAGGGCCAGTGTCCCCTGGAGCCACTGGAACCCTGAACAGGTCATGTGCTCTCACCCCCTGATGGCAGCCCAGACTAGCAATATGCCAGCTCCAGGAGCCAACACCAATGGTGTCACACAAACCAGCTGAGAACATCAACGATTATCTCCAAAAAATTCTTATTTGAGGTGCTAATACAGTGGCTTGGTAGGAAGCACCAGGAGCCAACACTAATGGTGGCACACAAACCAATGACCAATATCAATGATTATCTCCCAAATACTTCTACTTGAGGTGCTAATGCAGTGGCTGAGTAGGAATAGACCTGGCTACAGGGAGCTACTAAAGGTTATCAGCTTCCACCAATGCTATCTCATAGTGGCTCCCTTTTATTGACTAGGGGCTTTGCATCCCTGTTTTAGTTCCATATTACCGGGCAGGCGTGGATTCGGCAGCCTGCCTCGTAATGCACCGCTAACGTGCCGCTCAAGTATCCCCTCCTGGAGACCATAGGACTTCTTGGAAGCTTGCCAGTTTAGCAGGATCTCGCCTGCAGGTCTTCGAAGTGATCGCAGAGAGAGACTGGGAACTTTTCCTCCCCAGTCTCACTCTGCTCCCGGCATCCAGAAGCGGTGGATCGGTTTGCCGTTCTCGTCGGGGGATGAGAGGTGAGTATCTGATATTTTGGGGGATTTTAAACGGGTGCTGAATGATTCCGCAAAAGCAATATATATACTGTAGTAGTATGGGTGGCATAATTTAGGGTCACTTAGCCTAACGTTAATACTCACATAGCTGAGCGCTAACATTAGCGTTAAAATTATAATAGTGTCATAGGTCGGAATAGGCGTGATGGTCTGGGTCCCCCCACTTTTTCAGCTGCTTGTTACTGACTGTTCTTATCTTGTTACACTATTAGTTGATAACATGATATATCCTAGGAGACAGCATATATTTGTCATAAAAGTCCGAAAGTGGGAAAAAATAAAAAGTAAGCTCCCAGTAGTTAGCACTTCTTAACTTCACGTTTTTTTGTATTATTTTTTTTATAAAAGGCGTCTTTCATGTAATCATCTACAAAACCTACTGCAGAACAAGAAAGGATATTTCAATATTGGTTAAGTATTTAAACATAAGGAATTAATAGCTCTATGTGTCTGTACAACATGAAAGACTCAAATACAAACATTTATAACGATGTTTTTTTTCTTCAAAGAGGAGGCTTGCAGTCACTCGAGGATAACACCGGCTTCTTGAATAATACAGAACTATTTTTTACCCAATGTTTTATATCAGTAATGTAATTTGGCAGCATTAGCATTCAGATGTAAATTCCGCAGCTCAGACAGAAATAACTCTCATCCCGGTTACATGATGCATCTCATGAGTATAAAAAAAAAAAAAGAAGGTATAGCCACCAGCTTTAAACATTTAATGAAGTTCGTCCAACCATCCAGATGCTGCTACTGCGAAAGCAGCGTATGTATGTTCCAGTGTCTGGCATCTGTCTCGTCCTTCGCGTTTCTTCTGTATGGTCACATCTGTTCACTGCAGCGCTGGAGAACACAAAACAGAAGGGAGGACAGCAATAAAGATATATGTTAGCGATGCTATACAGGGTTATTCAGAGAGCAGTGAAAAGCAGGAGAATGACTGGAGAATGGAAAATTCTTGGATCAAAATAGCCGATTTTGGAAAGTGAGAATTTTTCTGGTTTGGATATTTTAACCTAGAACTTTCCATTCTCCAGTCATTCTCCTGCTTTTCACCTCTCTTTGAATAACCCTGATAGTCTGTTATGTCTGGTGAAGCAACTGGAATATTTACTATACGTGTGAATTAATCCGGAAAAGATGTCGGCTGTACTCTAAGGCTAGGGTCAGACTGAGGCAGTGCGAACGCGCGTTCTGGCGCACATAATCACGGCCGCACTAGCAGCAGATGCCATGCAATGACGGCCAATATACGACGTACGGTCGCACAAAAGTCCGGCCGCGCAACGCAAGTGGAAAATGAACGCATTTTTTCGAGAACGTTAAACCGCTGGTACTGACGTACAGAGTGCGCTGCGGCCGCATAGCAGCGTGTGTGCGTGATTAGGAGACGTCAGACGCTGCTAGTGTGCGGCCAACATAACGTTCAAACAGCCGGATTTCCCTAGACTTCTTTTTACCCCATCGTCATGAAATACATCCAGAATTGCGCATCGTCTGACCACTTAAGCGTATTCCGTGAAAAAATGCGTGCGCACGCATCGACGTACATTTTGACGGTGGCCGCAGAAAATGCGCTCATCTGTCCCTAGCCTTAAGGGTCAAGACAGAAGTGACAAAACTGAACCCAAACACAATAGAAAATATTTTTGTTGATTTGTGACTATGAAAGTCTATCAGGGTTATTCAGAGAGAGTCGAACTGGCCCCGAAATTGCACCGAACAGTGAATTTCCCCGTACGGTGCCATTTCGGGGCCATTCGGCTATTCAAAAAGCAGGCAGTTTGCCAAATTTTGGAGAATTGCCAGCAAAATATGGTACCTGTTCGGCGGCAGTGAAATCCCCATAGAGAAGCAATGGTTAACCTATTCAGTGAAATGCCCTGATGTTAGGTGGTTTCATTCGGCAGGTTTAATCATCTCATAGGTTTCAATGTTAAAAAAATTCCCGTCTTTATTCACTAATTATTAAACTGTTTATTTTTTTAATTTGCAGCAAAAAGTCTCTTTTTTTTCTTTACAAAAGCAGCTGGGGAATGTCTCTATCAGTTCTTCAGCTGATTCTGCACAGAGCTCAGAACTGTAGTACCCCATTTGGCCAGCAGGTGCCACATATGTGATTACAGTAAGGAATACATTGAGAATATTCCCAAATATTGATTGCACTAAAATAAATTAAAAATAATTTTCCGTAAAAAAAGTTGGTTCCTGACAGTGTTATAATTAAATCGTTGATAGTAAGGGGGTTAAGAAGAAATGTATTAATAGACTTTAACAATGTCAAGGGACTTTTTTAATCTTTAATCATTATTTGCAACTTTATGTTTGTCCCCACGATTCCATATTTTGGTCATCACCACGTGAAAATCCAGTTATCAGAACAAAGTATTTTTAACCACTTCAATGCTGAGGACGCATTCAGCGCGTCCTCAGCATTCCCGCTGGTATGCGGAGGACGCGCTGAGCGCGTCCTCCCATTGGGGTCAGCGTTTGGCCGGGTTCTGGCCGATCGCTGGCCCCCCCGGTGCGGGCTGACATCCTCGATGTCAGCCCGGCATCCGGGACCGCAGCCGCTGGAGTTAGGTGTCATCGCGGCAGCGCGATGACACCTAATTCAGGCCCCCCCGCATGTGCGGAGGAGGCGCCTGAAAGGGAGGGGGGGAGGTCTTTTGGACCTCTCTCTCTCCCGATCGGCAGCTCTGCGGGGGTTAACCCAGGCATCATTTGGAAGGGCACAGACTGCCCTTCCAAATGGTGCCTGGCATTAACCCCTGGGGAGCTGGATCGCGAATCGACGCTGAAAAGCGCCGGTTCGCGATCCTTTCCCGGAGCTGGCCGACATCTTGGATGTCGGCCAAGCCTCCGGGAACTCCCCCTGAGGACTGGCGTCATCGTGCGTAGCACGATGACGCCAGTCCTGGACTTAACCCCTAACTGCCACCAACTGTGGAGATAGGGAGTTCCAATGAACTCCCTATCTCCCGATCCATGGCAGTTAGGGGTTAATGTTTGGTATGTTGGATCGGCCAGAGCATGGCCGTTCCAACGATACCAAACATGAAAGTGAAAAAGTTTGTCAAAAAAAAAAAATGAAAAATAAAAATAAAAACAAATTAAAAAAAAAATTATAAAAAAAAAAAATAAACACTTTTTTTTTTTTTTTTTGGTTTGTTAATGCAGCAATATTGTTCCCATTTCAATTATAATGTGAACAATGATGCTGCACTAACGATTTTTGTATGCGGTGCGTTTGTTAAAAATAGTGTAATTTTCCCCAAAAAAAAATGTAACGAGACCCCATCTCTAATTTTTTTAACAAGCGCACCCCATACAAAATATAACCGCAATTGCTCGCATGTTAAAATGTGAAAAAAAACACTTTACACGTTGTAAATTATTGAAAATACATATTTTATTGAATTTTTTGTTATAATATACAGACATGACATAACGTATACATATAATAATGACATATTATGAATCTACCGAGTCTGACGGAAAGAACGATATATAATATGTCTGGGTCATATACTAAAATAAGCCTTCAAAACACGTTTAAACATGATGAGCAAAACCGGTAAAAATGACCTCAGCACAGGGGCGTGAAACGCCTCAGCAGCGAAAGGGTTAAGGTAACGATATATCACCTGTAGCCAAAAATAAACAGTATTAAAAATATATAATTGTTTTTTTTTATACACTGTTATTAGTACAAATGCCCCTATAATGTAGTTACTGTATGTTAACAATATTATAATATTATGTGGTATGCTAATAAGATATTAATATATATTATGTACAGTATATGTGTTACTATCGTTTTCTTAAGAATTACTAATTCTTTTCCTTACTTTAATGGTATTGTTATAGATGAGATTACACAACCTCTTCTTTCTCAGTAAAAAGCCAATTCTAGCCGGTAGCTTTTCTGGAAAATGAGACATTCTTCTGAAGATTTACATCATTTGTCCCATATGATACAACTGACTTCAATCAATACCAAATGTTGTCAACATGGTTCTTCTCTGTGCTTCTAATTCCAAAGAAATCCACATTTATGGGAAAATAGTCATTAAAAAAAAACACAATATTTTTTCTGTTCTTTTGTTGGAAAAAAAATGGACAATCCCATGCGATACTCCAAGTATTCCTGGTTTAGTAAATAACCCTGCTTCCATCAGAACTCACTCACTTCTACTTTTAAGCAACCGGCTCGTAATGAAGAAGTATCAGTAGAAGGGAATCAAATTGAACCAATTTCCTGGAAAAACTAAAAGAACATCAATGGACAACAGCTGCCTCATTCCAATCTGACCTTCAGTGTACAACACTGCAAATATGATTATATGGGTTGAGTTTCAAACTATGACACTATCTCCATTCTCATATAAATATATGAGATCAAACAAGTCCAAATATTATTAATTGTGACCAATTGTATATGGTTATTCTTAAAAAAACTCTTATATTAGATGTATGACATGCAGAGAGTGTTGCTGTGGTGTGTGTTGATCTGTCCTCTCTGTTTGTTTTATTTTCTGGAAAATAGGATTCCACTATTAGTATTTACGACCCCCCCCCCCTCTGCTTGGCTCTTTATTGTTCTATTTCATGATTTTGCTCAGTATGGCTTCAAGACCTGAGGAAGAGAGGAATACTCTCAAAAGATTGTCTTTTGAATGTAACGTTAGTCCAATAAAAAAAGTATCACTACTACTGCTATACTCTGGTGATTTTTATATATATATATGTATACTATATAATAAATATAGTTATTTTTAAAATCATCTCTGCCACTAGGACTCCATTGAGGCATGGCCATAGACTGATGTGTACTCACCTGTTAGTTGCACATTAGGCATCTCATTTAGAAATGTATTTTGACTCTAGGACTTTGTGTCCGTAACACTACCAAAAACATGTATACACAATTGTGCACAGGAATACATAGCCTCATTTGCATAACCTTGTAATGCAATGTTATTGTGCTCCTTAATTCATAGGGAGGGCTGCCTTCTGTCACTATATTGCTGTAATGAAGCAAAAAGGAGCAGAATTGTCCCCACCTTCACTGTAACACATAGCTCAACAAACTTTGTTGTTGCATTACAATAGCCAGGGAGTGGCAGAATACAGGGAGAAGTCTGGTGTCACTCACTGCTGTACAGGGATAAGGTTCATGGGGTTATAATGACTGTAAATCACTGTACAGTACAGATACAAGGTGTTACTGTAATTCCCATACACAGGCATTATGCAGCACATACAGATACAAGGTGTTACTGTAATTCCCATACACAGGCATTATGTAGCACATACAGATACAAGGTGTCACTGTAATTGCCATACACAGGCATTATGCAGCACATACAGATACAAGGTGTTACTTTAGTTGCCATACACAGGCATTATGCAGCACATACAGATATTGGTATTTTTGGAACCTGCATTGCTAATAATCTCATTATGATCACTACAAATCCCCATAAGCAGGAGATCTCACCATTTCATTATGTATCTTTATCACATTTACTGCCCTTGAAGCAAGGACATGTCTGCCAGCATGCTAAAAATGCAGTCATCCATTTATAATTGCCCAATAGACTCCCATCTAGAGTTTAGAACTTTTCATCCCCGCAACATTTCTGTAAATATAATCAAACCAATGAAAAATTTGTATTTATAATTTTAAAAAAAGAGAAACATGAGCACATTTAGATTAATTTAGTCTTTCAGCTATTTGAGAATAATGATCTTCATGCAGGAAAAGGAATTTAACCCTATGTTTAAGTGTTAACTATGAATTACATTTTTTGAAGTAAACTTTACAATAACAATTTTTTTAAGACAAAGTGCTGGGTAGATAAAGAGTTAGAAACAGATAATATATTGGATCGTGCTGTCTTTTGTATTATGTCTTCACTGTAGACGTCTAAAACTAAACTGAAGCTAGGATGCTCTGAGAAACACAGACAATCCACAAGCAAAATCAATTTTGTTGCCGATAGAGAAAATTAGTCACCATACGCTCAGTATTCTGCATTATTTAGAGCATACAGAGGTTAGATCTCCACCAGAGAATATTGATTTCATGCCCACTATGTTAAACTTAAAGACCAATATCAAAAGTGAAAGCATTCTTCATCAGTAATGTGAAGCTTGCGTCGACTTCTCAGGGTATTTTGGTTGAAAAGTCTTTATACTTTGATGGCTGATTCCGCAATAGCTGTTTTTTATGGCTTGTTCACACACTAAAATAAGCTTTAAATTACTAATGTATCAACAGCCACAAAGAAAAGCAAATTTCGATATCTGACCTGTTGTTATTTAATAAACTAAAACAATTAAGCTCTTACTGATGTGTGAGAAGGATCGATAAACGGCTGGAGTGAAAAATATGCTAAAAACGATCTTCAAGACAGTTAAGAAAATGAATTCTAATTCTACGGACTAGCCTAATGTTTGATCTAACGATCGTTGTTGTACCGCAGCTGAATTCTGGGCTAGTATTACGGTCTGTCTGCTCGTCTGTCTTTCTGTCTAAACATGTTCCTATTAAAATTAACATTAACAGGACTCCCATGATCCCATCTACACGCAACGTAAAGAAACCTAGGTATCTGGCGCTAAGAACGAGCAACAATTCCAACAATTTGCATAAATACTAACAAAAATAAATACAACAAAGCGTTTTAACCCCTTAGTGACCAGGCGGTTTTACACAAATCTGTCCTTTAGTGACCGTTGCTATTTTTACGCTTCTGCGCTGTTCGTGTTTAGGTCAAATTTTCCTCTTACTCGTTTATGCAACCCACACATATTATACAGTTCATTGTTTTTTCCGCCATTAAATTGACTTTCTAAAAATACCATTATTTCCATCATATCCTATAATTTACTATAAAATAAATACATATGATGAAAAAATGGTAAAAACACACTTTTTCGCAATTTAATCCCCAAAATCTACCAAAAAAGACCCTGGCTAAATAGTTTCAGAATTTTTTCCCGAGAATAGAAATACCTAATGTTTACATGTTTTTGCTTTTTAACGCCTTCATTGCTGAGTCAGTTCACCTATGTGCGTTGAGCACATTTTGACTGTTTTATGCTCATTATTTTTAGATGACAGCCTAGGTCCTATTTAACTAAACGCCCAGACAATTTTTTTTTAATAGTTAATGCTGCATACCGCTCTCCCCTTTCCAGCGGTGCAACTTGCAGCACTCTATCTTCAATGGTTGGGAAGATAGAGGGCTCCAAAGGAGCCTCCCCCCATTGATTTCAATGGGGGCGCCTGCTGATGACGTCACCACGCAGCATCTAAGGGAGACCCGTGGGCAGGACGTACATGGTACGTCAGCGGTCCCTAAGGGGTTAAAGTAATAAATAAAATATGAAACATCTTGCGATATTTATTAAATAAGATATTAAAACAAATAATATGTTTTCATAGAAACTATGTATAATATATTACTTTTGAACAAAAAGTATCTCTTGATATTTAATGATCATGGTAATATATATATTAAATAAAACATAATTAAATAAATACAAACGTTTAAGTAAATAGAGTGAATAGCACATATTTTGGCTCGATTACATGGGGTCTGCATGTGGGTCCAAGAAATATAATTTTTTTGTTGGCTGTTATTGAATATTGAGCACATGTGATAAAACACAAAATGAGATATAAATAAAAACTCATAACCCCCCAGATGTTGATGCCTACAATTCCCAGAATTCTTTCAATACACTAGATGGCCAGGGAATCATGGAGGTTGTAGTTCAGAAACAACTGAGGGGGGGCAAAGTTTTGATCGCCCTGCCATAACCATCAATATGTAGTTACTCCTCTTGACCTTTGCAGCTATAACAGCTTCTACTCTTCTGGGAAGGCTTTCCAGAAGATTTTGGAGTGTTTCTGCTGGAATGTTTGCCCATTCAATCGGTAGAGCGTAGAGCATTTGTGAGGGCAGGAAATTATTTTGGACGAGAAGGCTTGGTTCTCAATCTTTTTTTACGGCCTGGACGCGCTGACCCCCTGGCGCCCCCTTTGTATCCCTGCATATTGGCCATATCTTGCATGGAATATGCAGGTTCCGGGACTATCTATTCTGATTGAACTTCAAGCCCTGGAGTCACACCTGTTTTCATCATGCCCTGATCAGTCCTGCATAAGAGGAAACTACGCCCTCCTTGCGTCGCTTCCACATTGAAGTCTAGACCTTTCATCAATGCACATCTAGCTCTTGAATCCTTGCCTGAGACTTTTGCCCGTATTTCCCTTTACCATTGACTTTCCTCTGCTGAACCTCCTGGACTTTGCCACTATTACCCACCGGTATCCTCCTGTGCCCCCCTATCTACGACTCTTTGTGTACCATACCACTTGCTCAGACCCTGACTCTTGTTTATCTCCTGCCTAGACCCCTGATTATATATGACCACTCTTCTGCTTGATCCATTATTGTACTGTTGCCTAGGTTATCTGTTATTTGTATTATAGTTTCTAGTGTTTGCCCTTCCTGTATACAGTTAAGTTTGCCTCTGTGTCTGCTACTTCTTTCGCCCCTTCTATTAGTCAGTCTCCTCTCACTACTCCTTGGTTCTCCTGCTGCCTAGCTTCTCCCAATTTAGTTCTCCACCACTCCTACTACTCCCAGCCACCCTTCTCTTGCCTCAGTCCCTTTTTCTGTATCTCTTCTTTGTTCTAGTTTATTCCTATAGTGTCCAGTCTCCTCCTGTTGTTTGGTTTATATCACTCGTGTTTACTGTTGTGCTTAGTTCTAGTCTGGTCTGTTTATTTGCTTCTTACAAATAAAACCTGTTGGTACCCTGTAATCTGTCTAAATCACTGCATCCCAGGTTCACACCAACCCCACCTGCACTCAATGCATCGCCTGATAAGTGACAATCTTCAATCCAGGCCTTCTCAAAATCCTGTAGATTTGACAACAACCATTCTTGGCCGAAACATTGCCAATGCCACCAATGTTAATCCAGACAAGGCTGCACTGGTACTGCTGTCGGAGTGCCCGAATTCCCTTCGTTTTGACACTTTTCAAGTTGTATGTCATAACCTACGTCTCTCCCTCTCTTCACTACTACATCAACTAAGTTCTGTTGTCTACATTATCTTAGGACTGTTAGGACCCACAGCTTCTCTTCTAATCAACACTTCATGTTCACTTCATGTACAAAACTGTAATGTTTTGACTAATATCGGACTGATGGGAGGGACAACCTTTTCAATGGCAAGTGCCACACAACCCAGAGAGGCAACCTTCACCAGCATAAAACAGAAACAGACCAGGCATACAGACAAAATCCTGACGGGGATTTTTTTAAGTTTGGATCTAGTCGGCGTGCCAGGTCTGTTTGTTGTTGTCTGTAATGTCTTGTCTAGTCATGGCACACCTGGTGTCCTCTTTTTATCCCTCTGATGCCTCCATTGATCATGGATAAACTTTCCCACTGGTCACTTGACTAGCTTGCCTGGTCAGCAGTACAGAGCAAGAAAGTCCTCTCCATAGGCTGCATATAATGAAGTTAGCTGAAACTAAACAAGAAGCTGGCTGATACCAGACATAGCTATAGCTAAGCCTCCATGAGCTATAATCAAGTGGGATTCATTCTTTCTTCACCACAATTTCCAGTGTGTGCTCTACACTCTACAGTGCTTTGCCTTTAAATGGCTATATGTATTAGCTATCCTTAAAAATACATACAGGTGGAGCACCCCTTATCCAAAATGCTCTGAACCCTGAGCATTCTGGATGGTAGATTCTTCCGTATTTCCGAATCCTGAGAATCCAATATTGTAGAGGAAGGAGATCACATCAGGAGAGCTGCGATCCCCTTCCTGCTGCAGCCACCATCATGTACACACACACTGGGAGCACTGGGCATGATAACTCCATTGACATTGTGCTTGGAATCAGCAAGACTCCGACAAGCATGTCACATGCTGGGGCTGCCCAGAGAATCCCAGTCGTGTTCTATGGTCTGCTGCAGCCTCAGCAGCTGGTTTCTCGAATGACAGCACCTCTCTGCTGTGACCTTAATCTGTAAATTCTGCATAGCTAGTTAGCTACATACATAGGCTGAAAAAAAGACATGCGCCCATCGAGCTCAGCCTTTCACACAACACCTACTGCTGTTGATCCAACAGAAGGAAAAAGAACTTGGCAAGTATGAAGAGCTGGCCAAAATGCAACATACTGAGAAAAAATTCCTCCTTGACCCCAGATGGCGGTCAGATTTCTCCTTGGATCAAGCAGCATTTACCCACACATTAAATCTTATAACCTCTAATATATTTTTGCAAGAAAACATCCAGTCTTGGTTTAATTGTCTGTACAGACTCTGACCCAACCACCTCAACAGGCAGAGAATTCCACAGCTCTATTGTTCTCACTGTGTAAAAAAAAACTTTTTAAGGTGTTATTACGGTAAAATTACGGTACTCCTAATTTTACAGGTTTTAGAATTCTGGATAAAGGGTGCCCATCCTGTGCATTACAAGTAAGCTATTAGCTCTAGAGATGTGCATTAGTTTCGGAAAAATTTGGAATTTGTAACGGAATTTGATAATTCGTATATCGGAAGTACTTCCAAATAACGAATCGATACGAAACAAATTTGAAACAAAACAAAATGGTATATAACGAATTTATTTCGTTTTACACTGTGTCATCATCATAAAAGAAAAATTGGAATAATTGATATAAACGATCGCATTTGAAATGAACTATCGAATTGATATCAACTATCGAATTGATCTTAACTTACAATATAAGTAATAGTCAGCAAAGGACTTTATGAAACAAATTAATTTTGTTTCACTGTTTAATTTGACTCAAATACTAAATCTGTTAAACAGCTTAAATTTTAACCCTTGCTTTTCTTTGAACAGCAAAATTTGATTAATTGGGCTTTTATTTAGTGATCCAAAATTCGAATTGATATCAACTATCGAATTGATATATGAAATTGGAATCGATTCGAAATTTCAAATCGATGGAAAACTAAACTAAATGAAATTAGTTACGAAATTACGAAAACAAAATTATTTAAAAATGTAACGAAACTAAACTAAACTAACCAAATTTTTCAGCCATTCACATCCCTAATTAGCTCCACTTTCAAATGCTTAGGGCTCAGCTACCATTCCAAGCGAATCGGTAACCTCTGTTAGGATGTGCAAAGTACAAGAGCTGTAAATCTTGGAGAGAACAACTCTGAGAAGCCCAGATCTCAGTTCTTCCTTGTGACTACATTCAATATTTCTTCTATCAAAAAATGCATGGCTGAATATTAAAGTACTCCTTCTCTGGTAATATTAGTTTTCCGGTACCACTTGTCGTCTTAGAACAGATTCTATTATGATTCCATTATGCCGAAAGAAGCCAACTTACAACAGGATGAACCTCAAGACCGAAAATTGAACCTGACACTACCTTGATCGGTTGCAGATTACAGGCATATACATATCTCTCGAGACCAAAACTAACCATGTTATTACCTACTGTATTAAACTCTACAAACAAAAACAGCAATTCATTTGAAACGAAGACGGATTATTAAACTTTATAGAAAAACAATAATTCCTGTACAGTAGTTCATGACTTTTGCTTACTCAGGTATTGGACAAAAATGTAAAGTGGATTCATTTTTTACCCTGTCTCGAGCGTTTAATCATTTCATTAATTCATTTTAGGAAAAAATCTGGTAGAAGAAGTAATATGCAATTTATTAAAAACATCATAATAACCTTTCGGGCCAAATGTTAGTCTACTTGTTGGATCTATAGCTTGTTGGATATGTGTTTCAGAGTTTCCGCAGTTCTGTTGTATTTAAAAACCCATTAATCCAATTGCAGTGTGAATCAATACTATATTAAATGAACGATAAAAGACAAATTAATATAAAGTAACCCAATATGCTTATCTCAAAATCTATTATAGGAGTAGAGTCAGCATGTGAATTAAAGCCAGAATAATAAATTTAAAGAGGCCTGTGTCTTTGTGTGTTTCACAAATGCTATTTAGTGTGTGTGTGTGTGTTGTGGTGGGGTAACAGTGGAAATAAATATATATATATATGTATAAATCACCAGAGTATAGCATTGCGCAGTGATACCTTTTTTTATTGGACTACCATTACATTTAAAAGACAAGATTTTATATATATATATATATATACACATTTAAAGAGTTTAACACATTTTAACCCTCTATAGAGTCTAGCAACTCTTATGATACAGAAAAAAGGGGGCGCTGGAGTGGCTATAGGTGGAGGGGAACACAGAGTTGGAGCAGTACAGCAGCTAAGTACTCGAAGGGTCTATCCCAAAGGACCCAGAAGTGATATAGATGAAAAAAGAAAAGAGAACAGCGCTGGTACAAAAACCCCACTTCCGTGGGAGGTAGATAATCAACACCACACTACGGGGAAGTGCACCCCAAGACTAATGCGGATAAAAATTACAGCACAAAAATAATGACCTGTATATACTTCGATCCAATTGGGTCAGGTAGAAGTCAATGTGCATGTAAAGAAAAAACACACATACATGGTACAGTATGCCTGTCAAAATGTCAGGTAAAAATGTGAAAGATGAGAACTCACATGTGGTGGAGCCTGTACAATATAGGCTCAATAAGATCACAGTGGGTCTCTTCAGGGATGACCCCGTCCCGTCTTCATGAAATATCGACGGTTACTCGTGCAGGCCATACATGCAATAAAGCAAACATATACCATAGTGCAGCATAGTAATTCACAAAGTATAAAGGCCAGAAAATCGCAGCACTTACGTGGTTCAGAGCCTGTGTAGATTCACTGGCTCTGTATATACGCCTGGGTGTAGATAGGGATACACCAAACCCCTTTAGAATGGATAAGAAGTGAAATACAAAACTTTCCACCAGATAAAAAATAATTTAATACAAAAATAAAATAAATGGATATATCCAAAACGCGTTTCGCCGCTAACGCAGCTTCATCAGTTGGTATCCAAAAAGAAAACATAATGAACCAGTCCAATAGACATACATTTATAATAACAATCATTAGTTGAACGGATTAACAGGTGTGTTTCAAAAACCGCCACTTCCGGTCCCCCTGCGTTCCAGCCTGGTCTGCGGCACTTCCGGATTCCCCTTTCCCGGACGGGGAATGACGTATTATACTATACTGAGGCGGGCGCATGCGCCGTGGAGTCCAGCCATCGGTTCTCGTGTCCCACACCATTTGCGTCTTGCTTAACTCCATAGGTGCCATGCCCGGAGGAGGCCCTCTGTCCCCATAGTAGGTCCGTTGTGTTGCACATATATGCCGCAGATCTTTATTTAGGGGGCGTATTCCACCAAAAGCATATGGCCTCCATGACGCACAAATTCCATATGTAAAGAGAAAAAAACACATGGAAAGAGGGCTATACATGGAGCATAAACCAAATATGAGAAATATGAAAAAAGGGCAGCATTTAGACAACCTAACAATATAAAAGAAGATTAAAAATAAAAATAAAAATAGGGGAATTAAAATGTTCCTAAAAAAGGGGGGCAAAAAACGGAGCCAAAAACAAAATCAAATGAAAATGTATATACATACACCACATACTACACTATGGACAAGGGTGATATAACCCCACCAGATACATGTCACAGAGGATAAAGGCAATGACAAATAGTGGTGATATCATAATGGAGCTACATAAAAAGTACAGAAGATCATATAATCCTCATATTATATTATTCTAAAAAGGAGAAGGAAGGCCTCCAAGTAACATATGAATTCAAAACGACAGGAGTTACAAAAAATGATGAACTTCAAAATCACTGTTGAGGCCAGCAGGAATCAGGGTGCCGCATTCAAAAATGAACCTCATTTCCTCCTTAGCTAGAATCAGGTCCAAGTCGCCACCCCTCCAACTTTTCTTAACTTTTTTAAGAATGCAGAATTCTAACCCCGCTGGATCTTGTGCATGTACTTTTTTAAAATGCAAGGATAGACTATGCAGCTCATAACCTTTTCTTATATTGCGGAGGTGTTCACCTAATCTAACAGATAAGGATCTCGAAGTCCTCCCAATATAATGAAGTCCGCACGGGCATGTGAGACAATATACAACATATTTAGAGGCACAATTCAGTATACCCCTAATACGTATATTCTTGCCACCTATAGTTATATCATGAGTTCTTTTGACCTTACAATGGTTCTTACAGCCCAAACATATACCACATTTGTAGAAGCCATCCTGGACCCCTGATATACGGACTCCCTGTCCCTCCTACCCACAAACGCACTATTCACCACAATATCCTTAAGATTTTTGCGCCCCTACAAATAAAACGGGGTCTATCGGGGATAATATCCCGTAGGATAGGGTCCTGCCTCAAGATCTCCCAATATTGGCGGACAATACCTCTGATTCCCCTATTGCCCACACTATAATCAAAAATAAAAGGGACAACCGAAGAGTCCTGTGGTACAGAATCTTTTTGGGGTCGGTACTCAATGAGGGTACTCCTGTCGATGGTCTTCACCTCTTCCACAATGTGATTGACAGTACCCCTGTCATACCCCTTTTCGGCAAAGGCACTAGTCAATCTATCCGCCTGCTGTTGATATTCTTTCAAATCTGTACAGTTACGCTTCATTCTGAGCATTTGTCCACGTGGAACTCCTTCAAGCCAACATGACAAATGTCCACTATTAAGATCAATGAAGCTATTAACATCGGTGGGTTTGAAATAAGTGCGTGTGTGTAACGTCCCCTCTCTAACATATATCTCCAAATCCAGGAAATTCACAAGGGTGGTACTCCAATTAAACGATAACTTAATCCCCCAGTCATTAGCATTAAGATGATCCATAAACAATTTGAGACTATCCTCCGTGCCCCTCCATATAAAAAGGACATCATCGATGTACCTCCTATAGAGGACGAGGTTAGGCGCCCAGCCATGGGAACCGTAGACCCACTGGGATTCCCAGTGGGCCATAAAAAGGTTCGCATAGCTGGGCGCGAACCTCGCCCCCATAGCCGTACCCCTCTTCTGTAGAAAAAACTTACTATCGAAGGAAAAATAATTATTTTCAAGGACCTTCAAAATACCCTCCACTGTATAGTCAATTTGTTTTTGAGAGAAATTCCCTGATCCCTCAAGGAAATGGGCTACCGCCTCACATCCTCTATTATGGGGGATTATGGTGTACAGGGACTCTACGTCTCCTGTTACAAGCCAATATCCGGGTTGCCATTCTAGCCGTCCCAGTTCTTGTAGGACGCCAATGCTATCCCTAAGGTGGGAAGGACCCGTAGCTACAATAGGTTGCAGCAACCGATCAAGATATTCAGATATTCTGCTGGAAACCCCATCAATACCTGCTATAATAGGTCTACCCGGAGGACAGGTAACACTCTTGTGAAGCTTAGGGAGCCAGTAAAACACTGGAATACGTGGATGGGGAACCTTAAGATAATCAAATTCCCGTTCATTGAGGATACCTTCATCCCTTCCCTTAATCAGGAATCTCTCAAAAATGTTGGCTATTTTTTCCGTAGGATCACCTTTCAACATTTCATAAGTCTCCTGGTCCCTCAGAATTCTATCGGCCTCCACCATGTACTGTTGCTTAGATAAAATGACAACCCCGCCCCCTTTATCCGCTGGCTTCACAACAATTTGATCATCTTCCCGTAAATCCTTCAAAGCCTCCTTTTCACATCTTGTTAAGTTACTACCCATATATTTACATTTCTTCTCCAACTTACTCAGGTCGTTAAGGACCATGACCTCAAAAGTAGCTATCTCCTTGGACAGCATATGTTTGGGGTAAAAAGTAGATTTGTTTTTCAAGGTAGTGTGTACATAATCCATATTGCCATCTTCCTCCTTTCTGACTGCTGTTTTGTGGAAATATTTTTTCAGCGCTAACTTACGTTTGAATTTTTGGAGGTCCACATACATATCGAATCTATTGAGTTTTTTAGTTGGTGCATACTTCAAACCCTTCTGTAGCAGGGTAATATGATGTTTAGTAAGGACTTTAGTACTTAAATTAAAAATCCCATCCATAGTTACTTTCGTTCCCTTTTTTCTCTGTACCAACTTTCCCGCTCTTCCTCCCCGTCTACGGACATTCTTCTTTTCCCTTTTCTTTCCACTGGGCCCACCTCCCCCCAATTGAGATCTTGTCTTTTTTGTTTTACATTTGGGGATCCTGGGTGAAAAACCTGCTCTTCATGAAGGTTAACCAGAGGTTCAAACTTATTATTCACCGGAATGGAGGGAGGTTGTTGCTGATAAATGGATCGACCCGTTCTCCCCAGATCTGTTCTACCTATATCACCCCCTCCCCTCCTACTATGCGCAACTTCCCAACTTGAGTGTGAGGCTTGTTTATCCCTTACAGACCATCTCCTACTGCGATTCCTAACTCTTTGTGGCAGAGGTGGAGCCCAGTTTTCTTTAAAACTACCTTGGGCATAACGATTTCTATAGGGTTGGTTATTCCCATACCGATTATTCTGCCAATGCCTATTCCGTACCACAGGAGACTCCAAAGCATATCCATAATCCCTAGAGATAGGACCAGGAAATCTACGCCAGGGGCCCTTTCTCACAGGTGTCCTACCCTCCTTGGTCTGGGGATCTCCCCTCTTGGTCCCAGGGATCTTTTTTTGCCTAACATTTCCGGTTGCATAATCCTGTACATCCCTTCTATATTTCTTAACTTTAATGGCTACTGTTTCCTTTTCAACCTTTTCTAGGGATTTAGTCAATGTTTCTGAAAATGCTATTACTTCCTCTTTATTAAGGCACTCCTCTATCTGTTGTTGTAGAGCACCAATCTCTACATTGAGCTCTTTAAGGTATTCTTTCCGTCTCTCTACAATAAGTCCCATAAGCCTAATGAGAAAATCCTCTAATAGATTGTTCCACCTTTCCATAAAGGGCTCAACATGTTTGTCAAAAGTAGGTTCTTTATCAAACCTAAGTCCCCTGGGGTAATTTTTTCTTTGATGTATTTTTCCATGGTCGAAATCTCCCACTTAATTTTTAACTCTTTTTGTAGTAGTCTATCCAAGTGAATCTTAACGACATCCTTATCAGTGGGTAATACATATTGGGTCCCCTGGACCGCCTCCTCTAAACACACCTCCACCATAAGGAGTTCCTCCATATGGTGTCCAAATTTATCCCTACAAAATTGCACAGCCATACCTGCTGCCCCCAATCAGGGAAAAAGAACACTTATGATACAGAAAAAAGGGGGCGCTGGAGTGGCTATAGGTGGAGGGGAACACAGAGTTGGAGCAGTACAGCAGCTAAGTACTCGAAGGGTCTATCCCAAAGGACCCAGAAGTGATATAGACGAAAAAAGAAAAGAGAACAGCGCTGGTACAAAAACCCCACTTCCGTGGGAGGTAGATAATCAACACCACACTACGGGGAAGTGCACCCCAAGACTAATGCGGATAAAAATTACAGCACAAAAATAATGACCTGTATATACTTCGATCCAATTGGGTCAGGTAGAAGTCAGAAGGTAGAAGTATTTTTCCTTCGATAGTAAGTTTTTTCTACAGAAGAGGGGTACGGCTATGGGGGCGAGGTTCGCGCCCAGCTATGCGAACCTTTTTATGGCCCACTGGGAATCCCAGTGGGTCTACGGTTCCCATGGCTGGGCGCCTAACCTCGTCCTCTATAGGAGGTACATCGATGATGTCCTTTTTATATGGAGGGGCACGGAGGATAGTCTCCAATTGTTTATGGATCATCTTAATGCTAATGACTGGGGGATTAAGTTATCGTTTAATTGGAGTACCACCCTTGTGAACTTCCTGGATTTGGAGATATATGTTAGAGAGGGGATGTTACACACACGCACTTACTTCAAACCCACTGATGTTAATAGCTTCATTGATCTTAATAGTGGACATTTGTCATGTTGGCTTGAAGGAGTTCCACGTGGACAAATGCTCAGAATGAAGCGTAACTGTACAGATTTGAAAGAATATCAACAGCAGGCGGATAGATTGACTAGTGCCTTTGCCGAAAAGGGGTATGACAGGGGTACTGTCAATCACATTGTGGAAGAGGTGAAGACCATCGACAGGAGTACCCTTATTGAGTATCGACCCCAAAAAGATTCTGTACCACAGGACTCTTCGGTTGTCCCTTTTATTTTTGATTATAGTGTGGGTAATAGGGGTATCAGAGGTATTGTCCGCCAATATTGGGAGATCTTGAGGCAGGACCCTATCCTACGGGATATTATCTCCGATAGACCCCGTTTTATTTGTAGGGGCGCAAAAAATCTTAAGGATATTGTGGTGAATAGTGCGTTTGTGGGTAGGAGGGACCAGGGAGTCCGTATATCAGGGGTCCAGGATGGCTTCTACAAATGTGGTATATGTCTGGGCTGTAAGAACCATTGTAAGGTCAAGAGAACTCATGATATAACTATAGGTGGCAAGAACATACGTATTAAGGGTATACTGAATTGTGCCTCTAAATATGTTGTATATTGTCTCACATGCCCGTGCGGACTTCATTATATCGGGAGGACTTCGAGATCCTTATCTGTTAGATTAGGTGAACACCTCCGCAATATAAGAAAAGGTTATGAGCTGCATAGTCTATCCTTGCATTTTAAAAAAGTACATGCACAAGATCCAGCGGGGTTAGAATTCTGCATTCTTAAAAAAGTTAAGAAAAGTTGGAGGGGTGGCGACTTGGACCTGATTCTAGCTAAGGAGGAAATGAGGTTCATTTTTGAATGTGGCACCCTGATTCCTGCTGGCCTCAACAGTGATTTTGAAGTTCACCATTTTTTGTAACTCCTGTCGTTTTGAATTCATATGTTACTTGGAGGCCTTCCTTCTCCTATTTAGAACAATATAATATGAGGATTATATGATCTTCTGTACTTTTTATGTAGCTCCATTATGATATCACCACTATTTGTCATTGCCTTTATCCTCTGTGACATGTAATCTGGTGGGGTTATATCACCCTTGTCCATAGCGCAGTATGTGGTGTATGTATATACATTTACATTTGATTTTATTTTGGCTCCGTTTTTTGCCCCTCCTTTTTTAGGACATTTTAATTCCCCTATTTTTATTTTATTTTATTTTTATTTTTAATCTTCTTTTATATTGTTAGGCTGTCTAAATGCTGCCCTTTTTTCATATTTCTCATATTTGGTTTATGCTCCATGTATAGCCCTCTTTCCATGTGTTTCTTCTCTTTTACATATGGAATTTGTGCGTCATGGAAGCCCATATGCTTTTGGTGGAATACGCCCCCTAAATAAAGATCTGCGGCATATATGTGCAACACAACGGACCTACTATGGGGACAGAGTGCCTCCTCCCGGGCATGGCACCTATGGAGTTAAGCAAGACGCAAATGGTGTGGGACACGAGAACCGATGGCTGGACTCCACGGCGCATGCGCCCGCCTCAGTATAGTACAATACGTCATTCCCCGTCCGGGAAAGGGGAATCCGGAAGTGCCGCAGACCAGGCTGGAACGCAGGGGGACCGGAAGTGGCGGTTGTTGAAACACACCTGTTAATCCGTTCAACGAATGATTGTCATTATAAATGTATGTTTATTGGACCGGTTCATTATGTTTTCTTTTTGGATACCAACTGATGAAGCTGCGTTAGCGGCGAAACGCGTTTTGGATATATCCATTTATTTTATTTTTGTATTAAATTATTTTTTATCTGGTGGAAATTTTGTATTTCACTTCTTATCCATTCTAAAGGGGTTTTGGTGTATCCCTATCTACACCCAGGCGTATATACAGAGCCAGTGAATCTACACAGGCTCTGAATCACGTAAGTGCTGCGATTTTCTGGCCTTTATACTTTGTGAAATCACTATGCTGCACTATGGTATATGTTTGCTTTATTGCATGTATGGCCTGCACGAGTAACCGTCGGTATTTCATGAAGACGGGACGGGGTCATCCCTGAAGAGACCCACTGTGATCTTATTGAGCCTATTGTACAGGCTCCACCACATGTGAGTTCTCATTTTTCACATTTTTACCTGACATTCTGACAGGCATACTGTACCATGTATGTGTGTTTTTTCTTTACATGCACATTGACTTCTACCTGACCCAATTGGATCGAAGTATATACAGGTCATTATTTTTGTGCTGTAATTTTTATCCGCATTAGTCTTGGGGTGCACTTCCCCGTAGTGTGGTGTTGATTATCTACCTCCCACGGAAGTGGGGTTTTTGTACCAGCGCTGTTCTCTTTTCTTTTTTCGTCTAGCAACTCTTAGCCCGTTGAAGACCTTAACAATATTTAACCCATTAAATAGTTTTTGCTAATATTTAACCCTAAGCTCTGTTAAACATGATGGGGATCTAGTTACAAAATTTCCAGACCGAGGAATAGTGATGGGCCGAACACCCCTGTGTTCGGCTCGAATTCGAACATTCGAACAGCCAAAATGTTCAAATACGAACTCGAACACAGTGTTAATCAATGGGGGTCGAACATGCAAAATGTGTTCACAGTTCTCTTAAATGTACCGGCAGCTGCCGGTACATTTAGGGGACCTGTGGCTGCAGTCCCCCCAGCTCCCGTGCCTTTGGCCCTACTGTTCCTCCGGTCCATCTGCTCCTCTGTCTGGCTGCGGCTCCTCTGCCCCATGCCTCATCATCATGCTGAGCCCTGATTGGGCAAAGTCCTGCACCTGACCTGGACTTTGCCCAATCATGTCTCTAATTCAATACTGAGCCCTGATTGGTCAAACTCCTGCACCTGACCTGGACTTTGCCCAATTAGGGCTCAATATTGAATTAGATCCCTGATTGGGCAAAGTCCACGTCAGGCACAGGACTTTGCCCAATCAGGTCTCAGCTTGATGACGAGGCATGGGGCAGAGGAGCCGCAGCCAGACGGAGGAGCAGACGGACTGGAGGAACAGGAGGGGCCAAAGGCATGGGAGCCGGGGGGCTGCAGCCACAGGTCTCCTAAATGTACCAGCAGCTGCCGGTACATTTAGGAGAACTGTGAACACATTTTGTATTATGGAATGTCCGCGGTCGAACAGACCGCGAACGACCCATCACGAATACTCGGCCCATCACTACTGAGGAAGAGAGGTCTACTCTCCTCCTACTAATTCCTCTTTCTGGTGCCTCCCCACCTCCTGACTTAAGGCCCATATGGAAATAAAGTATATTTTATTTATGAACTATCCTATTGCCTGAAGAGAAACTTGGTCGACCTACCACAATATATATATTGTTTGTTTGTATATGTGTATATTAAATTTTTTACTGTTAGACCCTATATCACAAAATAAAATATGCATTGTACCTCCAGATCATGGTGGAGGCGGCGATGTTGTATAAGTGAAATGTATCTTTCCAACCTATGACAATAGATAAACAGACATTTTATAACATGGGGGAAAAAAAGAAGAAACTCGGAAGTGGATGTAGATAAGTTGTAATATAAATCTTTTCAATAGGAAAAACAATGTTCTTGAAAACATGTCATTTTGTTGAAGACAACACAAGTCTTTCCCAGATTAAAATGTAAGTGTCATGAATGATTAGTTCTTAATACACCTGAGAAAATAAGTCGGCATTATCTATCTGTCGAAAACATCCACTTTGTTTTCAATCAATGTATTTCCAGTTTTTGAAACGTACAACATGAAGATATTTCATTTTCACAGTGAAAGTAACTGTGGCGTATGCCTATTCAAGGAGTACGTCACTGTCACCGCAGACGTTGATTATATCTGAATACATTGTAAATTGTTCTTTTCTATTAAATAAACATTAATTAGAGCATGGGTAAATATATTAGCATACAATGTGTGAGAAAAGTGATAATATGTTAATCTGCAGCGCAGTATAGATGATTTCGGTAATTGTTTTGTGTTAGAGAATAAAAACATTTGCCGAATGCCATGTTCTCCATGGGATGTCACTTGTCATGTGATTGAGACAACAGTTTTTACTAAACACATTATGCTTTGCTGTAGGAGTCGTTTGTATTAATGTGGTAGCTAAGATCTTTTACTTACACACCTTATCATGTTGAAAAGTTGACTAGGAATTGGGACCCCAACTTTGATCAAGCTTAAAAGTCTCTGAAAACCCAACTCCTGTTTGGCATGGGAGTGTGAAAGGTCAGACCATTCGGGAGGGGATAGGTCACCTCAGGATAACAGCTGATGTGCTGAAATTGAGCCACTTTATAACAGTCTCTAGAGTATGTGAGTGTGCCACTTGTTGAAACTTTATTTATATGATCAGTGGTGCAAGGTTTGTCAATTCAGGACAGCCGTTATAAGAGGAGATAGATCATCTCAGGATAATGAACGATACTCTGAAATCGAGACACATTATTCGAGGCTCTACGTTATGTGAGGGTGTGACTTTTTGAAACTTTATATGATCAGTGTTGACATATGATGTTGCACTTTGAAATATTGTTTCTCTCTTTACATGGTCAACTGTGTGACAAGGATGAGCCGAACACTCCCCGAGTTCGGTTCGAAGCCGAACCCGAACTTTCCAAATGTTCTGGTCCGAACCCGAACTCGGACCCCATACAAGTCAATGGGGCTGAAAATTCGGTTTTTAGAGTGCCCTCCAAGAGGGCATATATGCTACATATTTGCCATAAAAGGTGTATGGGGGTCCAGGTAGTGCCCTGGGGGACAGGAAACAAGGACAAAAAGTAAAAAAAAAAAGTTTTTAAAGGGACAGTGAGTTTTCCATGAAATAAGGGTTAAAAATAAAAACGAAAAATTCCTTCAAATATCGTGCCTAGGAGGTCCCCATAACCTGCCCATGAAGTGGCGGATTTCTAGGATGTATAGAAATATGTAAAAACCAAAAAATGACATTTCAAATGACGGTAAATGCTTTTCCTTTAATCTATCCATAAACAACTGCTTGGGGCGGCAGTCTGTATGAAAAGAGGAGACATTTTCGGACACGCAGAAAAAGTTTACTGATTTTTTGGAGGTGAAAAGCAGGAGAATGACTGGAGAATGGAAAATTCTAAGTCAAAATAGCCAAACCAGAAAAATTCTCCCATTTAGGCTAGGGTCAGATTAGCAAATTTTTAACATGCGTTTAGGCGCACTTAATCACGGCCGCACTAGCAGCAAATGACGGGCAATGACAGCCAATATACGAAGTATATTACGAAGTGTTTGGTGCGTGTATAAATAAAACCCACCATCTCTGCCTCTCCTTCACTGAAAAGCAGCAGGAGGGGCTTGGAGCTGCTCAGTAGAGCGGCCTTTTGGTTACAATTGTTAGGTACTCACTCTGTAAAGAGGTGCCGTGAAATGGCGAGTGAGCTTACGTTGCAATGGCCATTGAAACAAACAAAAACCTCAGTTTTGTTGTACATGGAACACATAGAAACGAGCGCAGATGACACCTTTTTTCCTTGTTATGTTTTATACATTAACTGGGCTGTTACTCCTGGCAGTTGCTGCCGCTCCGGTGAGTATGGGCGCAACGCCATTTTTTCTGTATTTATGTATATCATGCTTGTAACACCAGTCCGTCGTTCTGCAGCAGTTCCTCTTTCCATGTTTTTGTTTTTAATCCCAAATGGGAAGTGTTTGGTGCGTGTATAAATAAAACCCACCATCTCTGCCTCTCCTTGGCTGAAAAGCAGCAGGAGGGGCTTGGAGCTGCTCAGTAGAGCGGACTTTTGGTTACAATTGTTAGGTACTCACTCTGTAAAGAGGTGCCGTGAAGTGGCGAGTGAGCTTACGTTGCAATGGCCATTGAAACAAACAAAAACCTCAGTTTTGTTGTACATGGAACACATAGAAACGAGCGCAGATGACACCTTTTTTCCTTGTTATGTTTTATACATTAACTGGGCTGTTACTCCTGGCAAATGCTGCCACTCCGGTGAGTATGGGCGCAATGCCATTTTTTCTGTATCAATATACGAAGTACGGTCGCACGAAAGTCCGGCTGCGCAACGCAAGTGGAAAATGAACGCATTTTTTCGAGAACGCAGAACCGCTAGTACGACGTACAGAGTGCACTGCGTCCACTAGTGGCGTGTGTGCGTGACTTGGAGACGTCAGACCCTGCTCATGTCCGGCCAACATAACGTCCAGACACCCAAAGTTTCCTGGTTTGGATCCGTAAAAAATCACGCATAAAAATGCGCATCGTATGACCGTTTTCATGCATTCCGTGAAAAAATAAGGCAATGCGTTCGGACGCACTTTGTGACGGTTGCTGTGAAAAATGCGTTAGTCTGACCCTAGCCTTATCTCACTTTCCAAATCGGCTATTTGATCCAGATTGTTCTCTTTTCCTGCCATTCTCCTGGTTTTCACCTTTCTCTGAACAACCCTGAGAGAGAGGTGAAAGCCAGGAGAACTGGCAGGAGAAGAGAACAATCTAGACCAAATAGCCAATTTGGAAAGTGAGTTAAATGGGAGAATTTTTCTGGTTTGGCTATTTTGACCTAGAATTTTCTCTTCTCCAGTTATTCTCCTGCTTTTCACTGCTCTCTGAATAACCCTGTGAATGTTTAATGCCGAGGTGAAAAATAACATTGCTTAAGGCTGGGGTCAGACGAGTGCAGTTATCACGTCCGTGTTGCCGCACATTTGTACGTCCATGGCAGCATAGCATTCTGACCAATGGAGCCCCACACACGAAGTACGTCCGCACGGAAGTGCAGATGCATGGCGGACGCAGCAAATGGACGCAGGTTAGGCAAGAACGTAATACTGCTAGAACGGACGTGCGGAGTGCGCCACATCCGCAATGTCCGTGTAGCTTTGTATGTGAGTGATGAAACGAGGTCAGATGGACTGCATTTATACGTCCAGCATTTTTGACGGACAGAATGTTTTTTCATTTTAATTTATTTTCCCTGCTACATCAGTCAAAAAATACGTCAGTGAAAAAACGGACTGTTTGGCCACTAACTTGTTGTCAGTCAGTAAGTACGTCCGTACTGCACGGACGCACAGTCCGTACAAATGCGCTCATCTGATGTCAGGACCATACCTGTCCGTTCCTGTGCCATTCCATGCAAGAGGCAGCTGCATGAAAGGTGCTGCCCTTCTGCTGTGAACCAGCTAATAAACAGTTAAAAAACCACACACACACCACATGACACACCCCTGTGCCTAATCAATAAAGGCTCCACACACCCTTGGCCCAATGCTTCATTGTTGTCTCCTGTTCCTATGAACAGACCTGCAAACATCAAGCTCCAGAAACCTGCTTTCCCTATCCACTCCTCGTGTTTCCCCCTGCTAATCCCACCGTGCTCTCCCAGGAGCACAGACCCTTCCCAACGTGCTCTCCCTAGAGCAGCTACCCTCGCACCTGGACTCAAGGATTGCTTTCCCCATCACCCTCAGCCAACCTGTGAGTTCCAGTGTGTCCTGTCCCACAGCCCTCCTGTGTGATTCTCCTCTCCCACGAACTGTGTGCATCCCCGAGACCTGCATATTGGGCTCATAACCTGAAAGGCAAGTACCTGCAAGGTATTAAACCTGACAATACAATGAAGCCAGAAAGAAATGAGTCCGCAGTAATGCACGCTGTGATGGAGGTGATTCAGAGAACTTTCCAAGATTTATTCCAGCACCTGTCCACCCTCATGAAGGAGCTGTTGCAAACCATATGGGACACCTCCACTAAGGTGTGTACTCCTGCTGGGAAGAAACGTGATCCCTTGTCGCCAGAGGAGCGTACCAGAAGGCAGACCCTCAATCTCTGCCTGTACTGTGGGGGTTCCGACCACTTCTTGGTAGACTGCCCGATAAGACCACCCAAGAAGGAAATGCCTGGGCTAAGGTCTGTAATATCTCCAAGGCCAAGAAGTACACCCTGCGTCAAGATCACGCTGCCCCCGCATGAAGAGACCAGGCTTGCACCAGGGCCTAAGCCTGCAGCAAGTCCCAAGCCTGCTACAGTGACCAAGCCTGGTAAGGTAACCAAGCCTGCACCGCCGCCCAAACCGGTGAGAGCAACCGTGCCTGCATTTAAGCCTAGAGCTGTTAAAGCACCAAAGCCTGCATCGGTGCCAAAGCCAGTGAAAGCGTCCAAACCAGCTCCCAAGAAACCTCCCACACCGAAACCTACCCCCAAAAGATCCACACCTGTGGTGCCCAGAGGTTCGGTGTTCCTGGAGGCTAGCTCTGAAGAGGACGATGTACAGCCCATGGAGACAGAACCCACAGAATTCCTGGAATCTGACTCTATGGAACAAGAATACTCAGAGTCTGAGGAGTCTAACCCTTCTATGGAGATGGAGACTGCTATGGCTACAATCAGCACACCCATCACTCCCAGACCGCACTTTATGGCCAGTGCTACCAGTACTCCCTACCAGCAAGATTTGTCCTCTTATGACCCCATATATGAATATGCACCAGGGGTCTGGGACTCTGAGGACTCCGATGATTGTGACCCACAAACAGCCCGGCGCTCACAAGGACCCCCAGGTCAGCGTGTGGGATATGTGGGGTTTACGGTGGAAGATGCCACCGTTATGTCTCCAGAAGGCCTCAGAATAACCCTGAAACCCTTACCACCTGGATTTGTCTACGGGTCAAATGGGACGGTTGTGCGAGAAGCAGACTTTCATGTTTTTGATCGCCCTCCTATGGAGATTGAACCTGCTGTGACACCTAGCACTCCCAGGCAGCACTTTATAGCCAGTGCTACCAGCATTCCTTCCATAGCTCCTCAGAGTGGGCATATTACTCCTGATGAACATTCCATGGACCCTGTCACTACCCGTGACAATGTTCCCCAAGACCCCACGGGCATGGATCCCCTACCTCCAGGATGTGTACCAACCGTGGAGGATCCCACCACATCTGCCGCACCAGTTTCTGGAGATGCCGATTCATCCAGTGATGTCCTGATGATCACTGCTGCTGTCACCACCTTGGCGACCCAGGTGGAAGCACTCACCCGTACTGTACAGGATATCCAGGGCGACCATAATTCCTTGGTGGTACAGGTACAGGACACCTTGGCTACTGTCTACAGCCGCGCTGCAGATCCGGCAGACCTCCAGCATCCACCAAAGCCCCCGTTGCATCCTCTGACCTCTGATGGCACATCAGAAAATACGGATGACCTGCCAACCAGTGACCTGACCCAGAGTGAGACCCCCAAGGTGACCAGTAACAGCTCCAGAGCAAAGACCCGAAGACGCCAAAGAAAGAAGTGTTCCTAGGCTGGAGTTCCGGTCACTTAATCGCCCGGAGTGCGATTTCTAAAGTGGGGGGTACTGTCAGGACCATACCTGTCCGTTCC
Source organism: Leptobrachium leishanense (assembly GCA_009667805.1). Lineage (NCBI taxonomy): Eukaryota > Metazoa > Chordata > Amphibia > Anura > Megophryidae > Leptobrachium > Leptobrachium leishanense. The sequence continues at coordinate 25,826,379 of CM019072.1, read as the reverse complement.
TGTGCCATTCCATGCAAGAGGCAGCTGCATGAAAGGTGCTGCCCTTCTGCTGTGAACCAGCTAATAAACAGTTAAAAAACCACACACACACCACATGACACACCCCTGTGCCTAATCAATAAAGGCTCCACACACCCTTGGCCCAATGCTTCATTGTTGTCTCCTGTTCCTATGAACAGACCTGCAAACATCAAGCTCCAGAAACCTGCTTTCCCTATCCACTCCTCGTGTTTCCCCCTGCTAATCCCACCGTGCTCTCCAGGAGCACAGACCCTTCCCAACGTGCTCTCCCTAGAGCAGCTACCCTCGCACCTGGACTCAAGGATTGCTTTCCCCATCACCCTCAGCCAACCTGTGAGTTCCAGTGTGTCCTGTCCCACAGCCCTCCTGTGTGATTCTCCTCTCCCACGAACTGTGTGCATCCCCGAGACCTGCATATTGGGCTCATAACCTGAAAGGCAAGTACCTGCAAGGTATTAAACCTGACATCTGACCCTAGCCTTAGATGTTATTTTGAATTTTTTTCAAACACAAGTTAACCACTTGGCTGCTATGGACACGCTCAGCGCGTCCAGCCAAGTGGTTCTCCTGTGCTATGGACGCGCTGATTCCGGTGGATTGCTGTGCCCCCCGGTGCGGGCTGACATCTTGGATGTCAGCCCAGCACTCCGGGACCCCGGCGGAGCAATTAGATGTCATTGCGGCGGCGCAATGACATCTAATTCAGGCGCCCCCCCGCATGTGCGGAGGAAGCGCCTGAAAGGGAGGGGGAGGTCCTTCGGACCTCTCTCCCTCCCGATCGCCGGGGGGCAGGGGTTAATCCAGGCACTGTTGGAAGGGCACAGCCTGCCCTTCCAACCGGTGGCTGTGATTAACCCCTGGGGAGCCAGATCACGAATCGGCGCTGAAAAGCGCCGGATCGTGATCCTCTCCTGGAGATGTCAGCCAAGCCTCCAGGAACTCCCCCTGAGGACTGGCGTCATCGTGCATAGCACGATGACGCCAGTCCTGGAGTTAACCCCTAGCTGCCACCAATGGTGGAGATTGGGGTTCCAATGAACCCCCTATCTTCCGATCTGTGGCAGCTAGGGGTTAATGTTTGATATCGTTGGATCGGCCAGAGCAAGGCCTTTCCACGGATACCAAACATGAGCATGAAAAATGTTTTTAAAAAATATATAAAAAAATAAAAAAATTAAAAAAAATATTTAAAAAAAAATCTAAAAAAAAAATAAACAAGTTTTTTTTGTTTTTGTTTTGTTAATGCAGCAATATTGTTCCCATTTCAATTATAATGTGAACAATAATGCTGCACTAACGATTTTTGTATGCGGGGAGTTTGTTAAAAAAAGCGAAATGTTCCCCAAAAAAAAATGTAACGAGACCCCATTTCTAATTTTTTTAACAAGCGCACCCCATACAAAATATAACCGCAAACGATCGCATGTTAAAATGTGAAAAAAAACACTTTACACATAATAAATTATTGAAAATTCAAATTTTATTGCATTTTTGTTATAATATACAGACATGACATGACATAACGTATACATTTAATAATGACATATTATGAATCTGCCAAGTCTGCCGGAAAGAACGATATATAATATGTCTGGGTCATATATCAAAATATGGCTACAAAACGCGGTTAATCATGATGAGCGAAAGCGATAAAAATGACCTCAGCACAGAGGTGTGAAAAGCCTCAGCAGCGAAAGGATTAAATGCAGCATATTAGGATGTTTTAGGGAAATTAATTCTCAAATCTCAATCAGAAGCAGACACCACCCCACCCTCAGTATGTTGTACAATGTATCAAATTGATTACCAGACTAAAAACACCTGGTGTTATGCCCGTTTGTGAACAGAGGTCATTTAGGCTAAGGTCAGACGAAAGCAGTTTTAACGAGCGTTTAGCCGCACGAAATCACGGCCGTGCTAGCAGCAAATGACGTCCAATGCCGGGGAACATACGACGAACGGCCGCACGAACGTTCGTCCGCGCCACGCAAGTGGCAAACGAACGCATTTTTTCGAGAACGTCAAACCGCTACTACTGCCATACAGAGTGCGCTGCGGCCGCATAGCGGCGTGTTTGCGTGATTGGGAGGCCTCAGACGCTGCACACGTCCGGCCAACATAACGTCCAGACGCAAAAAGTGTTTTATTGATGATCCGTACAAAATCACGGACGAAAATGCGCATCGTATGACCGCTATCGCGTATTCCGTGAAAAAATACGTCCATTCGTTCTAACGCACTTTTTCACGGACAACATGAAAAATGCGTTCGTCTGACCCTAGCCTTAGAGTTGATAATCTTTCCACGTACACATTAGTTTTTAATTCAATATCTAATAAACCATTGCTTATAATATTCTGCAGTAAAGAGTCTCTTTATTTCTAGATTTTTTAGTATTTTTTTAAGCATTTTCTATACTTTTTTCAAAATATCTTTTTTTTTTTCGAACTCGAACCGAACAGACCCAAAAAGTTTGAAATTCGTGAACTTTCGAACTGCCAAAGTTCGGGTCGAACTCCGAACCGTCCGAACCCGAGCAGCTCATCCCTACTCTTCAGTTGGAATAGGCCACCTCACACATATGGCCTGGCCGGGCCAGACTCAGCCACTCTCTGTAAGGCTCAAGTAAATGAGTGGTAAATGTAGTTACTAACTACCTGTTGTCACAGCAAGAAATAAATAAGTGTTGCACTATTGTTTGTTCTCTCTTTCTCTTTTATTTTTGAGACTTATTTTCTTCTTGAAGAATTGACTAAGGATGGAGACCCCAACGTCGATCTAGCTTACAAACTTCTGAAAACACAACACCCTGTGTGGCATGGGAGTGTGTAAAGTTAGTCCATTTGGGATGGTCATTAAAACAGGGTATAAGTCACCTCTGGATAATGAATTCTACACTGAAACTGAGCCACTTTATACGAGGCTCTAGAGCAGGGTTTCTCAACTCCAGTCCTCAGGACCCACTAACAGGCCAGATTTTAAGGTTTTCCTTGGGGAAATGCAGACTGAATACTGCAATCACTGACCAGCAAATGATATCATCTGTGGTGTGCTTCAGATATCTGGAAAACATGACCTGTAGTGGGTCTCGAGGACCGGAGTTGAGAAACACTGCTCTAGAGTATGTGAGTCTGCCACTTTTTGAAACTTTATTTATACAATCAGTGGTGACATACTGTGTTGCGTTATGAGCTGTTGTGTCTCACTCTACACGGTCAACTGAGGTAGGGCTTCCTTAAATACTGAATTCACCATAGTTTGCTGATGTTCATCAAAGTAAATTCACCGTTATATCAGTCAAACAATGGTGCTTAGTGAATAACCCCTCCAGTGATCAGCTTGTAATACAACTGGTAAGATGCTGATGGGGATGACCTACTTCTAGTGTACTTTGTGTTAGCAGTTCAACTCTCCATGGGGATTGGAGGCCATTTTTGTTTACATTTATATGACAAATTTTTGGGACATTATCACTTAACGGAGTTGGATTCCTTTACATCCCAAACCACTTTAAGGACATTTCCCATGGACTTGGAATACTTCTATCCATTCAGCATACAGTCACTATCTGCATAGACCATCCAATGGCCAACTTTAATGGCTGGCATTCGAAGGTAAACATTGGCTTTCCCTTCCAAAGATACACCTTTTATTGTTCAGAAAGTACTTGTAGACCAGTACACAATGGCTGTCAAACTCGTTGGTGCTTCTGATCTACAACTCCTATGATTCTCTGACCATCTATTACAATCAGAGAATTCTGGGAATTTTCCTTTTGAGAAATGATTTTTACCAGGAAGGATACATTGAGATTTCTCTTGTTTTCAAGTATGTCCTGGGTGGTGAGTATGTACCGTTGGGTGTCTTGCCCAAGGACACTTACTGGAGAGGTTGCTCACTGGGATCGCTGGGATCGAACCCATGACTCCACAGGCTCTCCACGCAAAGCAGTGATGTTGCCTCTACTTCACCCAGCCGGCTCTGTAGGCCATCAACATCTTCGGGTGGTGAAGTTTGACAGCTCTGCTTTATGCTTTATTGTGGATTTTTGCAAAATGTTAACTTGTTACATATTAATATAGTATTTTTTGAGAAATCGCCTGTGAATAATCAAACTAAAACAAATAAAACTCTACCAGACCAACATTTACATGCCGCCAAGTGAAAAATCGTTTAATAATCAGCCTGGGTCTATCTACTTTCGTGTTATTATTTCCAGTCTTTAGTATCATCCTTTATCTCAAGCTGCTGCCACTGCATATTAATTTTCACCTTACTATTGTTGATAAAAATTGAGGTAATAGGTTAATTTGGATTTGTGTCCCTGAGGTATATTAAGATGGATATAAGTACAATTGTGACTGTGTAACTTCAAAACACGGTTTTATCAGTCGCTGCCAGAACGCTATAGCCAGCACCTCTGTGACAGCAATAAACTATACTTAAATCAAAGCATTATATATGCAGAACAGATTTCAAAAGAAACGCTTCTGATTTTGTCACCTCAAAATGGATTCAGTCGAATTATTCATTCTAAAAAGCCTTTTTATTGTGTACAATAAGACAGCGCATGTGATTAGGTATTAGAGGATAAAAATGAGAAAGGAACAAATACCGCTCCTTTTTGTGCTACTCCAGAGCAAATTCAATAATCTCTCTTCTTTGCGGAGTTTTTTATTTATTTTTATATGTTTTTTCCCTATTTTTTTTGTTCTCTCTTCTGAATTACAGCTTACCGGAATTTGGTTGCCTGCAAAGAAAACCAGGAACGTAATTCAAAAATTTCGTAAAGTTATTTTTGAAAAAAGTTAAGCTTTAAGGCTGGGGTCAGACCAGTGCATTTTTAACATGCGTTTAGGCACACTTAATCACGGCCGCACTAGCAGCAAATGACGGGCAATGACGGCCAATATACGAAGTACGGTCGCACGAAAGTCCGGCCGCGCAACGCAAGTGGAAAATGAACACATTTTTTCGAGAACGCAGAACCTCTAGTACGGACGTACAGAGTGCGCTGCGTCCGCATAGCGGTGTGTGTGTGTGATTTGGAGACGTCAGACCCTGCTCATGTCCGGCCAACATAACGTCCAGACACCCAAAGTTTCCTGGTTTGGATCCGTAAAAAATCACGCACGAACATGCGCATCGTATGACCGTTTTCGCGTATTCCGTGAAAAAATATGTCAATGCGTTCGGACGCACATTTTTACGTTCGCGTGTAAAAATGCTTTCGTTTGACCCTAGCCTAAATGTAACGAAACAAGTCTTCATATAAAGTCATTTATAAGTGTATTAAAGTGCAGGATTTGAGATTTTTTTCTAAAAATGATCTTTAACCCCATCACTACCAAGTTGTTTTCCATAGACCCACTGCCAGACCCAGTGGATTTATGGAAAATAAATTTGAAGCAGGCATTCATTGAAACTGTGCTTAAAACACAGCTTCAAATATCAAAAGCACATTTTCAAATGTATGCACTGTTTGACAGGTAGGTGGCGCAATCTCTTATATATATATATATATATATATATAGCCTTTACCTCTTTTTTAAAAAAAATATGTAGTAAAGCTTATTTTGCATTAAAACAAATTTATATAAAAAGTGTTTGCATAATTATTTTTACAAACATACTAATTTTTACATTAAAACACTTAGGGCCCTATTACATTCTTCACACAAAAATGCACGGTAAACGCGTGAATTTTTGCGCGAAGCATTAAACGTTAACGCGCGTAAATTAACACTGGTATTATAATCCTCGCGCATTATTTCATCCATCAAAAAATAAAGCGCGTAAAAAAACCACGCAAAAACGCTCGCGCATTAACGTTGCGCGCACAAATCGGTGTGCGGACTGTATTTTCACTCGATTCAGCCAATCAGAATTAAGAACCACAATTGTCTCCCGTTAGGTTTTAGCGCCTGTCAAAGTCAATCTGCGTATGTATGCTGCAGCAATACTAAAAAAACACACAACTTCTCAATTTTATTGTTAGGGTATGCGTTGAATGTGTAACTATACGTTGCTGCGTATTTTCTGGGCTGGTGTATCTGGGTTTGGCCAGGATGTTCAGATTTGCCGTTACCACCAGCTTTTAAAAGACGTTAAAATTATGCGCGCAAACGCTGTGCGTTAAATTTTGCGCATAGATTGTAATACCAACCGTGTACCAGCGCACAAACTCATTTGCGCTCACAATGTTAAGTATAGGACGCACGCAGTACATTACGCTTGTGCAGGGTTCGCGCAGGTTCACCCGCGGTAGACGTTAACGCAGATTTTTTGGCCGGACATTGTAATACGACGGTCTGAGCAAAGGGTTTTGCCCCTCGCGTTAATGCGTTTTTGCACGAAGAATGTAATAGAGCCCTTATTTTACATTAATTACATAATTTTTATATTAAAAATATTTTATTTGAAACACACACATTTTTATATTATATTAATCTATATTGTTAAACAATTTTTTGGGCTAAAAATTGATTTTCCCAAAAGACGCACTTTGCCTACTGTTAAATACAGTTTGCGTAAAGGGATACTCTAGGCAACATGACCACCTAAGCTTTTTTAGGTGGTCATGATGCCCTGAGTATGCCCTTGTCTTTCCCCCCTCCCTCCGCTCAGCCGAACGGCAGAGAGACGCGGAGGACTTTACTCCGCCCTCCCAGCTGTCAGTCAGCAGAGCGGGATTCGTATTTCCCACTTCTGCCGACTATTGCCGAGTAGGAGATGTCAACACGCTTTCAGTGCGATGACGTCTCCAACTCGCCGCAGTAGCTGGCGGCAGCGGCTGAAATTAGTGTTGCGCGCATCCTCTTGCGCGCAACACTAATCAAAGAAGATGGAGCCGGGAGGAAGCCTGCTGATTGGCTGGTTTACGTGAGAGGCGCACATGCACGTTTCTCACGTAAACCATTAGCCAAGTTGAAGATTTAACAGGATGGGAGCGGAGGAGGAGGGAGGTGAGTATAAATGCCGTTGGAAACAAGTTGTTTTTAGGGTAAGTATTACATTAAAAAAAAAAATACTGCATAACTAGGTAGGGCAGGGGTCTGCAACCTTGGCTCTACAGATGTTTTGGAACTACATTTCCCATTCGGCTCAGACAATCTTATGAGTAGCTGAGCATCATGGGAGATGTAGTACCAAAACATCTGTAGAGCCAAGGTTGCTCACCCCTGAGGTAGGGCAATAGGTTTAATATAATTAAAAAAAAGAGGGGGTGATTTTGAGCCTAGAGTGTTCCTTTAATGCGAAAGCCCGTACTGTATAATCAGCCCGTTCATCGTAATTCCTTAAAGTAAAAGATAGCACTGTGTAGTGAATACGCAATTCAGAATTCTGTAATGTAAAAGCCCACACTGTACATTTATTCTGCAATCTGCACTTTGCTTAACGTAAATCACGGATTGCACAGTCACTCTGCAAGCTGCACTTTGCCTAATGTAAAAGCTGCTATTTTGCATGTAATCCGCATTGTCCATATTGTAAATCACATTATTACTGTGTAGCGCTCACTCCCGGAGGAGCCGCTGAATAATCTCGGGTTAGTCTCACCGCACTAGGAAAAAACTATACACCAGCACTGTTGTGGATTTTTATGTATTATATTCTTTACTGATCCCAATAAAGCAGCATATATTACGCATATACGGTATTTAAATGACCAGAATTCGTAACGTGGGAAAAACACGCGGCGGCAAAAGAAACGGTTAACCCCCTCAGTTCTGGAGTGTAAGTCCCGTGAATAATAGCTCAGAAATGTGTATGTGTGTTGTCTCGGGTACCCAGGTACTGTATTCAACTGGCCAGTGAATGAAACAAAACAATCTTCGACTAGTCACCGTTGGGGCCCTGTGATTTAAACAATATTGCACCATGCGTTTCTTATTTGGGAACTGCGGCCTGGGAGGCCTCTCTGATGAACGAGACTGTCCAGCACCTGATGCCTCAATCAAAGGATCTTCTCCGTGGTACACTGGGACTCCGTGCCACTGAATCTGCTCCCTGCTTGCCAAATCTCTGCAACTGGAACAACGATCCACCGCCTGCACTCCCAATCAATCAGTGCGGTCTCCTAACTCGGGGTCCTGCCGGATTGAACTCTTCCTCCAGACCTCTCAGCGCTGCGCAGGTAGGTCTTAACACGGTCACTGTCCCGATCTCCAGCACCAGTAAGACAGCGTCTGTACTCCGGCCTGGTTGCGATCCCTGACAGCTCCAACGTGCATTCTCCACCTTTCACTGGTCCACTCACTCTGCTCTGGCTTGCACGAGGCTGCTGAACTCCTTCCTCTTCCTGTCCCACCTCCTTCCTGTCCTCACGCAAAGGATGATGGTCGGTGTAGTTCTGTTTTGTCCAGCATAGTCTAACAATGTCTCTGTCTCCCTCTGGTGGCAGCAATAGTTCAATGCACCAGAATACAGCGTTTTTAAAGCAGCGCTACAACTGTAAAGACATGAAACGCATGCGCAGCTTTGTTGTTAGACGAGTATAATATGTCTTTTTTTAACATGTATACTATTTTTCCAGGTACAGAGTGTGTGTAGGTGCATTTGTGCTTATTTATTTAGAAAGTGTTTTACCAGGAAGGATACATTGAGATTTCTCTTGTTCTTGGTTCAAGAACATTGAATTTTTACAGTAGGTACAGAAATACAAAGTAATAAAATGCAAGATATTAAAAACAACACACATATACAGATTAACAGAAAAAATAAATATGTAGGAAATATAGTCACTATGTTTACAGGTATGTTCTGTATTGAGGTATGTTAATAGGGAGCTCTTGAGTGACTTTAGACTGGGGGAAGATTTGATGGCGTCTGGGATGTTATTCCATAATTGTGGTGCTCTGTAGGAAAATGAGGATCGAGCCACATTCTTTTTGTATTGTGATATTGCAAGAATGGTGCTGGTCCTGGATCGGAGGTTATAGGAGGAGGGAACGTATGTGTCTAGCCTTGTGTACGTGTGTTGAGGTGATAGAGTTGGGGGTCATTTGAAGTGGTTTTTCATAAAACCACTAGTTCCTTCCAGTAGCTTTATAGAAATCCACTTGATAGTGCATCTTTGTACCAAACCCATTCACTATCTGTTATTGTACCGGCTGGATGGAGTAGACGTAACATCACTGCTCTATAATCGTGGAGACCCAGGTTTTAATCCCGGCCAGAGCACCTCTCCAGTAAGTGTCCTTGGGCAAGACACCTAACGGTACATACTTGCCTACCGCACAATATCGGTTGTGGAGTTCAGTGGTAACGTCTGTGCCCTTTGACCATGGAGAAGCAAGTCAAAATGGCATTCAGCACATCCCTCCAATACAACTGTGGAGAAGCAAGTCTACGCTTTACGAGAAGCAGGTTCAACCTAACCACCAGGTCACTGCTCTACAATCATGGAAAGCCGACTCAAAACCACTCAGAAGATGCCACCAGTGAGTGTCCTTGGGCAAGACACCTAACGATATGGATGCTTCTCCCTCACAAAATATTTGTACATCTCATAGAGTGTAAGTTCCCTTGGGAACAGGGTCCCTCTGAATCAGGCCATATCATCCATGTGTGGTATTCTAATGTATCAACCCCCTGTACACTGATCTTGTAAAGCGCTGCGGAATTTGTGGCGTTATATAAAGGATAATAGAATAATTGAGTTGTATTTGTACAGTTAAAGTTTAGTTGTTCAGAAAAAGATAAAAAATTCCACCTACTAGAAGTTGAGTAAGAATACATATATTTCTTCCGTTGCACGTCCATGGAAATAGCCGAATTTTCCATCTGTGTACAATCTGTAACCCAAGCGAGTGCTACCCAACTATAATTGAGTATTTACAGGAATTTAATCACATCCCTGTCAATTGCGAATAAACCCCATGATGTAAGTAGTATTCAAAAGGTAAAACAAGTGCATTAAAATAATTATGTCTTTCTCTATGAAAAGCTATTTGACTCGGGATGCTTGTCATATTGATATTTAGTGTACGCCGTGAGATCTCGGAGAAAGGGCACACTGAAGTGATTTCATTAACATCCAAGGTTGATCAGATACGAGTGTTTTGTTTCCCCACCAGTAAATGCATAAATAATTGCAAATCTATTTCCATACGATTATTTGGTTACACGGGATAAAATGTATCGGCAAAACCAGCAAGCATTAAGGTGACAGCCCTACAATCGTTCTTTTTGCAAACTGTGCAATTTGACTCTAGCATTAGTGATTTTTTATTCTGCCAGACGTCAATAGGATAAAAAGTTTGCATTTTAGTATAGTTCACCCACTTAATCTATGAAAATCCCTTTCACAGCTGTAAACTGTTTTGCTGCTTATATACCAAAAGGCAATCAGTTTAACCCCTTGAGGCCCCGGATGTACTATGCCATCCTGGCGGTGGAAGGGCTTTGAAGACGCAGGACGTAAAGGTACGCTCTGCTGTCCTTAATGGGCCTCAGGAACTCAAGCCGTCCCCTTGCAGCAAATGACGTGCGTCGGCTGCGGGGCGGGCCGCAATCTGCAACACGCGACCACACCTGTCAGCGAGGAGTAACTGGACGTCTCACCAGCGTTAAGCCACTCCCAATGGGTGACACCCACCTGTCATTAAGGGGTTAATCTCCTGTATGGCATCCTCACTGAATGTTTTAACCCTTTCTCTACAAAAAATGGGTTAACTCGATTTTGAATTGCAATACATTAAAAACCTGAATCTAACAAAAAGTTCAAGAACTTTGCTGCTGCATTCAAATAATGCACGGTCCATGTGAAATTGTGCAAGATAAGGGATGCCATCCAGAATTCAGAACCTTTCATCCCAGCAGTATTTCTGTAAAAGGATAATAGAATACATGGAAAACTTAAAATTAGCAAAGTCACAATGTTTTATCTTTTTTTGTTAGCTCAGAATAGCAAGAGCAATATTACTTTTCGCATCCACCATTTATGTGCTACCTATCCCATCTTTCAAATACATGCTACATTAATATATCTTAACATAAAGTCCTGGATATTAAAGACTGTCAGGGTTATTCAGAGAGCAGTGAAAAGCAGGAGAATGACTGGAGAATGGATTCTAAGTCAAAATAGCCAAAACAGAAAAAATTTCCCATTCATCTCACTTTCCAAATCGGCTATTTTGACCTAGAATTTTCCATTCTCCAGTCATTCTCCTGCTTTTCACCTCTCTCTGAATAACCATGTGTATACTTTCTTGAGCAGTGCCATCATCACCTCTTATTGCTGGTTGAATAATGCCTTTTGTCACTCAATAATACTAAAAAGAAGAGCTACAGGCAATTCACGATGTTAAGTAGAAAGTATATTCTTTAATTGGTTATTGATATCAAATAATTATATTCTTTAATCCTTTTAGACAACATATCGGTTAGAAGAAGAACATCCAAATCTAAAGCTGTGGGGGCTCCTGTTAAGAACAAACTTGAAGAAAGTTTGTGTTAGGAAAACAGTTCTAAAGAATGAAATGCAAAAATTAACAACACACGGCATTAGAAGTAGCTAAATGGGTGGGTCCCCTTCATGGATCATGAAGATGAAACTCATGTTCTTTGGTCACCTAATGAGAAGGAAGGACTCACTTGAGAAGAGCCTAATGCTGGGAAAGATTGAGGGCAAAAGAGGAAGGGGACGACAGAAAATGAGGTGGCTGGATGGAGTCACTGAAGCAGTAGGCGTGAGCTTAAATGGACTCCATAAGATGGTAGAGGAAAGGAAAGCCTGGAGGAATGTTGTCCATGGGGTCGCAATGGGTCGGACATGACTTCGCAACTAACAAAAACAACAATTTGAGTCAATTGGTTTGTAATGTATTACTATGTTACCAGTGCCAGATAGTGGGGTTTTAAGTTTGACTTTGTCAGTGTGTTTTCGGAGACGTCTGGACATGATTTGTATTCACCTCCCTGACTCTCTGGGCAGATACCCCGACACTTGTGGGCTACAGCACCATCTGGAGACATGCTGGGAGATTCTGTGCAGCTCCAGTAAGTGACATGCTGCACAGGGCCATCAAGAAGCATACTGGCTCTGTACAGCATGTCCCTTGCAAAGCAACGTGCTGCATTTCTCAACATGTATAGCTATAATGAACACACAAGACACAAGATCTGTCGGAAAACATAGCAAAACCACTGAGCACCTCGCCAATGGCCTGCTGGATTTTAATAGGATGCTGTGGAAAGACCATGTACTCTCCACCAGCACATCCTTGACTATTGCATTTCTTTGGCCTATAGAGCTAACTTTGCCCCCCCCCTCTCACCACATAACATCTACTTGTCTGAAGAGTCCTGCAAGCTCCATTCCCTAGGATGTTGGATGCTGATGACTGGGATCCTGGAGCCCCTGAAACTCTTGGGCGTTGAATAGATGCCTAAACAAGCATCTTGATAATTCTTCATGACGAGTTGGACTTCACCAAGAAGTGCGTCCACTGGGTTCCACCTTTGTAGAATGTAGAACAAAAAACTGCTTGAGTCGAGTTTGCAAATAATTTTTCCTTATCTTCGAAGATGGAAACTTTGCCAACTTCAACTCAATTGTCACTGGAGATGAGGCAACGTTGACAAAAGATGATTTCGGGATCGTTTGGGGAAGTAGATGCACCTGCTTGAAATATTGCGTGGATACGGGTGTTGATTATGCTGAAAAATGCAGAATAATGAGGCTTTCTTACAAAAAGAAAACATTTGGAGTTAGCATCATTATTTCATAGATTTTTAACCTTTCTTTTGGAACCTCCTCTCGCACTGTGATAGGCTTTTGTTCCTCGACCATTGTCTTTCACACAAATATTTTAGATGTGTAATGGCCATGTATATAAATATTGATGTATATTTACACTTAAATGGGTTAATGACGGTCAATTTAGCGAGCTGAGCCGTCTGTTATCCACAGTCATCCCATAATACTTTACTTTGTATGAAGTTTGACAGTTTTTATTTTCTTCATTTTCAACTGATATATTTTTTTTGATATTATGTGAGTTTTAAGCACTGAGCCAAATGTGTTGTCCAGAGGAACAAAGCCATTAATTATCTTAATATAAAGAGAACATTTTACAAGCCTTTTCCTCTGATTAGGAGATTGCAAATTTTTACACTGATAGCAAAATTATTTTACAGTCGGAAATTAACTACAATATTTTTAATGTCATTTATGCCAGTTATGTACTTATAATCAGATATGTTGGCAAGATTCTCCTGTTTTTAAAATGACTGTAAGCAAAATCTAATTTTAATCAGCTCAATGCAGTGGAGAAAATGGCCTTTAGAGAATGTGTATACAGTAATTCGGAATAAAATAACAGGGGTTATCCGAGTTGTAGAGAGTGTCGGGAGACGTTTCACTGTGAAGCTTCTCCTTGACACTTGATTTTTCTCGTGTTCTTCTTTTTTCACCATTGTTTGCAGGTAAAGCTTAATAAATGAAACAAACAGTGTGGTGGGACAGGTGCTTCTTCCAGCCAGTGGGGGTGTTCTTTAAGATGTTCCCTCTATTTATATGGGGTCCAGCTCTCAAATAGAACAGAAACATATATATTGCACAGTATGTCAAGTAGATATATGAATAAAACCCATTGTGAATTGACTCACATTTTTCAGTGTCTCAAGATCAGACACTAGATGTAACAGCAACCGGCAGCTTTAGGAATGCCGGTTTCCCCTACAGTACTCCAGCGCCTTCTTTCCGCTCCTCAGCAGCAATCCAGTATTGTAGCAGTAAAAGTGAAAATCAGCACGCAGGGGGTGTAAGATTAATTAATTTATTAAGGTAAAAAATATAACTTCAATATAAAAAATGCATCTAAGCGCGTTTCGCGGTATGAAGCCTCTTCCTCAGTAGATGCCATTCTAGCAGTAAAAGTGAAAATCAGCACGCAGGGGGTGAAAGATTAATTAATTTATTAACCCTTTCGCTGCGGTGGACGCGCTCAGCATGTCCAACCGCATTTAGTGTTCCATGCGGTGGACGCACTGAGCGCGTCCTCTCTTTGGGGCCAGCGTTCGGCCGGGTTCCAGCCGATCGCTGGCCCCCCCGGTGCGGGCTGACATCCTCGATGTCAGCCCAGCACCCGGAACCGCCGCTGGAGTAATTAGGTGTCATCGCGGGGGCGCGATGACACCTAATTCAGGCGCCCCCCCGCATGTGCGGAGGAGGTGCCTGAAAGGGAGGGGGGGAGGTCCTTCGGACCTCTCTCCCTCCCGATCGCGGCATGCAGGGGGATAACCCAGGCACCGTTTGGAAGGGCACAGCCTGCCCTTCCAAATGGTACCTGGCATTAACCCCATGGGGGCCGGATCACGAATCGGTGCCGAAAAGCGCCGTTCGTGATCCTTTCCCGGAGCTGGCCGACATCTTGGATGTCGGCCAAGCTTCCGGGAATGCCTCCTGAAGACTGGCGTCATCGTGCATGGCACGATGACGCCAGTCCTGGAGTTAACCCCTAACTGCCACCAATGGTGGAGATAGGGGGTTCCAATGAACCCCCTATCTCCCGATCCGTGGCAGTTAGGGGTTAATGTTTGGTATTGTTGGATCGGCCAGAGCATGGCCGTTCCAACAATCCCAACTTGACTACGAAAAAGTTTTAAAAAATAAATAAAAAAAAATAAAAAAATAATAATATTTTAAAACAAAATTATAAAAAAAAAATAAACAATTTTTTTTTCTTTGTTTTGGTTTGTTAATGCAGCAATATTGTTCCCATTTCAATTATAATGTGAACAATGATGTTGCACTAACGATTTTTGTATGCGGTGCGTTTGTTAAAAATCGCGTAATTTTCCCCAAAAAAAATGTAACGAGACCCCATCTCTAATTTTTTTAACAAGCGCACCCCATACAAAATATAACCACAATTGCTCGCATGTTAAAATGTGAAAAAAAAACACTTTACACGTTGTAAATTATTGAAAATTCATATTTTATTGCATTTTTTGTTATAATATACAGACAGGTCATGACGTATACATATAATAATGACATATTATGAATCTGCCGAGTCTGACGGAAAGAACGATATATAATATGTCTGGGTCATATACTAAAATAAGCCTTCAAAACGCGTTTAAACATGATGAGCAAAATCGGTAAAAATGAGCTCAGCACAGGGGCGGGAAATGCCTCAGCAGCGAAAGGGTTAAGGTAAAAGATATAATTTCAATATAAAAAATGCATCTAAACGCGTTTCGCGGTATGAAGCCGCTTCCTCAGTAGATGCCAGTGAAATCCATCTGGAAGACATTCTCATAAGAAACCACTAGGTGGCGCCTGACATTCAGACTTTTGTGTAAAGCTGAATAAATCCCATAATATTTAGGAATATAACCCTAACGCTAAAAAAGTATTTTTCTCCTGTCACATTACACGGCTGCCTCACATACAGTATGTGTAGTAAAACATACCACCCAAAATGTATTTGTTTCTATTTGTGAGCAAGTAATGATACATTGTAGGACGCGGTCACATGAGTGCATCCGTGTGACCCCTCCTCCCTGCATCCGTCGCAGTTTTCTGATGGCACACCAGGGAGGGTCACATGATGTAATAGTATTGCATGTTATGCCGCACATGCTGAAACACTCCCCGTCAAAAAGCTATGCCGGTCATTCAATGGGTCTACAAAGCGTAATCCTCCATAAAAGGCTCACAATTTGTAGGGCTTAGCGCACTAACGTGCGCTCAGCGAGGTGGCCACACAGGCATCCGAGCGGAGAGAATGCCTGTTCTCATGGACGTTCCATCCATGCTCGTGTGCCGTTGTGTGACCGTGGCCTTTACAAACATATCAGTCTATAGAATGAAATGAGTCAGCACACAGCAAAATAGAAACAGGGTCTTGGACATCCTTATAGGTTTAGTAAGACACAGATAATACAGTAGATATGATCCTTGACTTACAGACCTCTATGAGGCAGCATATACAAGTGGATATTGATGAAACAGTAAGCGGTAATAATACAAAGGCGCTAGGGATGGTGGAAGGATAGATATGTGAATTGCTATATGTAGATTTGGGTATTAACTGCAAGCCTGTAGGGATGCGTCTGACATCCAGCAGACGTAAAGAAGGATACAATGTAAAAAGAACCCCTTAGGCGCAGATGTATATTTTTTATGTTTAAACTTGGACTCTGTGTATCGTTCTGTTCAGAGTTTTATGCTACGTGGTGTGTAGTGTAGCTTGTCTTAAAAAACATGTAGGCCCCTATTACACGCTTCGCGCAGCGCAATTTTTTTGCGCACGGAAAAAAAACCTTAGCGCGCGCAAATTAACGCAGTATTACGATCCGAGCGCAGTTTTTCAGCCTTCAACTTTTTTCGAGCGCAAATCCGATGCGCAAAGCCGGGCGCAAATGACCGTTGCGTGCAGGAATCGGTGGGCAGACTGTTTTTTCACGGGATTCAGCCAATCAGAATTAAGAACCACCATTTGCTAGGTTTCGGGTGTTGCGCCTGTCAAAGTCAATCTGCGTATATGTGCTGCAACAAAAATAAAAAATTTAACAATTTACTAATTTTAATGTTTGGGTATGTGTAGAATGTGTAACTGTACTGTGCTGTATTTTTTTGTGCAGGTTCATTTCGTTTCGGCTAGAACGTTCAGATTGTAAGTTAACACCAGGTTTTCAAGGACGTTAAAATGATGCGCGCAAACGTCGTGCATTACATTTTGCGCTAAGATTGTAATACCATGCGCGCATACGCGTACTAACGCATTGGCTCTCACAATGTTAAGTACAGGATGCGCGCAGGAACTTGCGCTCGTGCTGGGTTCACGCAGGGTCACTCGCGTTGGACGTTAACGCGCATCATTTGTGCGAACGTCGTAATAGGACGTTATGCGATAATGTTTTTTTCTCATGCAAATGCGCTGCGCGAAGAGTGTAATAGGGGCCATAGTATCTATG
Organism: Leptobrachium leishanense; assembly: GCA_009667805.1. NCBI lineage: Eukaryota > Metazoa > Chordata > Amphibia > Anura > Megophryidae > Leptobrachium > Leptobrachium leishanense. The sequence goes on along the minus strand of CM019072.1, from coordinate 25,809,426 downwards.
GAGAAATTCCTTTGGTACTGATGGTGGGTTTCCTGGGGTGATTCCTGGAGAGGGGGATATAAGCCAGACAGAACACACAATTTCCCTTATGAGGTACTTACTAGACCCAGAGCCTCTTCTCTTGGCTCTGAGGATGAATAGCCGTTGAGGTCCTTTAGGTAGCCTCTAACCTCCTTTTAACTGCATGCAGTCTCTGGAACCAGCTGGAGTGGTCAAGGGGAAGCAAAAAAGACCTTGGACCCGGGACTTTGGAAGCTCTTAGTCATTTAAAATAGCATCATAAAAAATGGTTTTAAACAAAGGAAATAAAATCAGAAAGGTTCTGAGACGCGTTTCGCCAGCATAGTCTGGCTTTATCAGTCAGACTCTTTGAACATTCTCTGATGAACCCGGTTTGTGTACCAACCCGGCATTGTCTGACAACCCTGTTCTCTATAACGACTTGGCAAGTACTAGTGACACTGCTCTGGGCATCGATATTGGCACAAGTATGACTAATACTATGAGCCCTGCTCCTGTAACTAAGTCTGTTGTATTCTGGTACCTGTTAACACTCGTTGGTTGCATATCTTTTGGCTCCCTGAAGGTAGTTCTTAGCTGTACTGACCATTCAAGGATCGGAAGGATAGATAGGATTCTGTATACAGGGACCAGTATCGTAGACCAAGGGGGGATCCGTGACAAGAGGCCACGGCTGGCGGTGAATGCGGGGCATCTGGCGGTTGCAGGAAAGGGACCGCTATGGAACTGACCAGAAATGTTTACTTGGCCCCATGTTTGGTTCCCTTAACAGATTTATTTTTTTGAAAATTCAGCCTGGTGGGACAATAGAAGCAGCAGCCGCGTCAATGTTATCTCGGGTCTACAGAACGCAGGCACGTAATTTTCCTTTCAGCGCTTGGTTTTGCCTTGAAAAGCACTTGTATGCTAATAGACGCAATCAAATAACAAATTAGCATTGTTACTTATTCAGACTTTTTAAATGAATTTACAAGTGTTTTGATAAAACGTTACGTCTTTTAGAAATATCCACACAATTGCTTTTTTTCTTACTTTTTACTTTTTTTTTACCTTTATTTTTACCTTTAAGCAACAAGAAAAGTGATTACTTTATTTTTTAATTAAAGTTTGACATTGGTTGATATGATGTTATCAATAACTCTTGATATAAGACCCAAAAACCTCTAGATTTAATCTAAAATGAATAGTTGGGATTAATCCAAATCCCCTTGACATTATCTCAATGTAGGACCATTTTGATAATCTTGTTCTAAGGCTAGGATCAATGAAAATTTAAAAGAGGGTTTAGTGCTGATGATAGGTTTTTTTTCTATGTTTGATTGATAGCGTGATTAGAAAAACAACAATATTAATAGTTCTATTGAAAAAATTTTAAGTTTTTTTTATGCTTTTTAGTTTTTTCTGTCTTCGCTCGTTTTTTTTGTTTTCAAAACAATAAAATCGTATTTTGCTGTTCGAAATGATTACTGAAAAAAAATGGTGTTTTATCTACTATTGCTCTTCATTCTTCTGTCATTCCACGTTCTCGAAAGCAAACAGGGTTATTTAAAGAGATGGAGAAAGGTAACCGAATGCTGAAAATCAACGTTCGGTTACCTTTCTTGGCCTTTTCGGCTAGCCAGAGAGCAGGCAATTCGCCAAATCCTGGCGAATTGCCTGCACATACGGTGCCTGTTCGGTGCCTGTTCGAGGGCAGTGAAATCCCCATGAAAAAGCACTGCTTCGGCTATTCAGAGAACACAAACCAGCAGTGAAAGGTTCCCGAAATGCCCTGGCATTCGGTGGTTTCATTCGACCGGTGTATTCAGGAGAATCCCATAGGCTTCAATGTTAAAAATATTCCCGTTTTAATTCAGTATCTAATAAACCGTTCATTATAAAATTCTGCAGTAAAGAGTCTCTTTATTTATAGATTTTTTAGGATATTTTAAGCATTTTTCTTGTTTTGTTTTTTTTAAAAAAAGTCCGATTTTTATTTTTTTAAACTTTACTTATTTTTTCTGTAACAGCCCTTTTTATTATCATTCATTGGATCATATGTAAATTTCAGACATTTTCGCTCAGTAGTTTCTTTGCAAACAGTGTTTCACTTTTCAATCATTCATGCAAACTGTTTTCCTAATTTATTCACTGCCTTCTTCTGCGGTGTCGGCTTTTTTTCCGACGGCTTCGCTGGGTGTGATCGGCTCCTGCTCAGGTTTTTCCAGCGTCTTCGACGGGTTAATCCAGATGTTTTTGCGGGTTTTCGACGTGCATTCGCCAGGTTTTCTCCAGGTTTTCGGCGGGTTTTCGGTAGCTTTTCCTTGCACTTCGACAGCCCTGTGGTGCTTGCTGAATACACCGCAGGGTCGCCGAAATGGGAAAGCCGATTTGCACCGAATTGAAGAGAACGAAAAATCAAACGTGCGGTGACTTTTCGAATCTCTTTGAATAACCCTGAATGTCTTGTCATTTAAACATATAAAATGGTTCAAACTAACCAAAACATGTCACAGACAAAATAAATACTACTCTAAAGTGACACATAAAAGCCTATTTAAAAAACAATCAAGGGTAACACTATTACAACCTTGCGTCATGTTAGAGTATTATGTGAGCAATGTCCCGGCAGACATGATCTTAGTACCCAGGTGAGAAAACTAGGAGGAAACCTACTACCGGTCCTTAGCTTTGTCTGGGTTAAAAGGTGAAGAACACACACTATAGGGATTATTCAGAGAGAGCCGATCTGGCCCAGAAATTGCACCGAACAGTAAATTTCGAGTCCAATCGACTTTTCAAAAAGCAAGCAGTTGGCCATATTTTGGCAAATTGCCAGATAAATACAGTGCTGTTTGGTGGCAGTGGAATCCCCATAGAGAAGCAATGGTTAATCTAATATATAAGGTCCTATGAATAATAATAAAGAGGTCTGTCACAGAAAAAAAATGCTATTTAAAAAATACAGGAAAAAAACTGTACCAAAACATCCCTAAAAATGTCTAAAAAATCCCAAAAAATAAATAAGCAAAGAGACTTTTGCTACAGATTAAAAAAACAAATGGTTTAATAAATATTTAATAAAAATGGAAATGTTTGTTACATTGAAACCTATGGGATTCGCCTGATTAATCCTGTTGAATGAAACCACCGAAAATCTGTGCTTTTCACTGACATTTCAGTGCTGTTCAGTGTTCTCTGAATAGATTAACCAATACATCTCTATGGGGATTCCACTGCTGCCAAAGATCACAGTATTTCAATGGCAATTCACCAATATTTGGCGAAATGCCTGCTTTTTGAATAGTCAAATGGCTCCAAAATTGCACCGTAATTCACTATTTGATGTTGTTTCGGAGCCAATTCGGCTCTCTTTGAATAACCCTGAATGTATTTTTTATTCCCTGATGGCACAGCGGGCATATTCCAAGATGGCAATGCCAGGATTCCATCAGGCTCAGATTGTGCAAGAGTGGTTCAGGGAGCATGAGACGTCATTTTCACACATGGATTGGCCACCGCACAGTCCAGACCTTAACCCCATCGAGAATCTTTGGGATAATGTGCTGGAGAAGACTTTACACAGCGCTGCGTCTCTCCCATCACCAATACAAGATCTTGGCCACAAATTAATGCCACTCTGGATGGAAATAAGTGCTGTAACATTGCGTGTGCTTATCCAAACGATGCCACAGCAAATGCGTGCCGTCATCACAGCAAAAGGCGACACAACTAAATATTAAAGTGTGTGCCTTTTTTTGGCCAAGGCAGTGTATTTAGATATATGCAGTAAGGTAAGGCTATGGCTGTGAAGGCCACCGATGTTTTTTCTCATAAACAGAACTATTTAAAAAACATGAACATACCGAAATATTTATACACTAGTTGTAAAGCCTGCCCAGAGGGCAGTCTATTGTTGATGTTGCCAGCTCAGAATTCTTGTCCACATATTTGTTTTTCAATGTCCTATCCAAGAGTATCTCTCTATATAAATGCGTTTGTAATGCATCCATCGCCATCCCATCCGCAACAGGAGGGCCAACTGAGCAGCTCTGATGGGTGCGCGCACAGCTGACAGCGCAGTACAAAGGCATTTATATATTAGAGCAGGTTCCTCTTCCCTCTTAGATTGTAAGCTCACAGGAACAGGACCCTTTTAGATTGTAAACTCACGGGAACAGGACCCACAGATTGTAAACTCACAGGAACAGGACCCTCTTAGATTGTAAGCTCACGGGACCAGGACCCTCTTAGATTGTAAACTCACAGGAACAGGACCCCTTAGATTGTAAACTCGTGGGACCCCTTAAGTTGTAAGCTCATGGGATAGATTGTAAGCTCATGGGACCCCTTAGATTGTAAGCTCATGGGGCCCCTTATATTGTGTTGGGCTTGGGCGACCATTTTTTTTGTAGCGTATACATTATGTGTATATTTACTTTATGCGTATATATAACGGCACATGGCATGTCAGGCTCGTAGTTAGGCACACTGGTATTATGACACATTGGTATTATGCATGGCAGACTGATAATATGGCTGGCAGACTGGTATTGTGCATGGCAGACTGGTAATATGGCTGGCAGACTGGTATTGTGCATTGCAGATTGGTAATATGGCTTGCAGACTGGTATTGTGCATGGCAGACTGGTAATAAGGCTGGCAGACTGGTATTGTGCATGGCAGACTGGTAATATGGCTGGCAGACTGATATTGTGCATGGCAGACTGGTATTTTGCATGGCACACTGGTAATATGGCTGGCAGACTGGTATTGTGCATTGCAGACTGGTAATATGGCTGTCAGACTGGCATTGTGCATGGCAGACTGGTATTGTGCATGGCAGACTATTAATAAGGCTGGCAGACAGGTTTTGTGCATGGCAGACTGGTAATATGGCTGGCAGACTGGTATTGTGCATGGCAGACTGTTAATAAGGCTGGCAGACTGGTCTTATGGCTGTCAGACTGGTATTATGCATGGCAGACTGGTAATGTGCATGGCAGACTGGTATTATGGCTGGCAGACTGGTATTGTGCATGGCAGACTGGTAATATGGCTGGCAGATTGGTAATATGGCTGGAAGACTAGGAGAGACTCTGGGCAGGGGGAACCGTGAGGGACACAAAAAATCCAATGCATTGGAGAGGCACTGTGCGCACAACGCCTTTCCAATGAATTGGATTTTATGTGTCACTCGCACACGCTGGGCGCGTGCTGCGGCGGTTGGCTGGGTGCGCACCCAGCTGCGCGCGCATCCAACCACCAAAACATTACGGTGGAGTGTATAATGCATTTGCGCACCCAGCAGTACGCTGGGTGCGCAAACAACTGCCCAAACAGTACTACGGCGGAGTGTAGAATGCGTTTGCACCGCTGCTGGTTGCGCACGCATGCGCAGTACAGGCTTGGCGACAGACACGCCAAGCCTTATTCTTTTATGTTATAGATAGTATGCCAGTTTTTGATCCAACTCTGCATTATTCAAATGTGACTTTTAATCTTAGCATCGAGACTGTGTAAAATGTGTTTATTTGTATTTACATTTATTTTATTTATCTCCATCACTCTGAATAGTTTCCCTTATTCGTTAATCGGGCCATTTCTTCCTCTTGCTCTTCTGTATTGTAGAGTAAAATCAATTTTCTGACGGGGTTAGGGCATATAATTTTATCTTTCTGTTATTCGGGACTTTCATGCGTTTATTTTCTAATGACACATCAATTAATTCAAGTATAAGTCATGCTATCAATTAAATTGTAAAAGCTTGGGCTTTAGAGAAACACCAAGGGGATAATTCAAATAAAAACAGTCTCGTTCAAGGATATTGGATTCTCTTCTCGCATTGAGATGCTGTCAATTCAAACTAAAAGCCTAAAAAAAAAGAGAGAACGTGTAAAAAAAAAGAAGCTCATGTTTAATTGATTATTTCATATGACCACACTCGTGAAAAAGAGTCATTTTAAATGACTTCTTGTTAATTTCGCATCTAGCTGGACTGAATGAAAATTAGTTAATAATCAGCTCGCCTAGAATGCGTCTTTAACCCAAGTACATTGTCTCCAGTAATGTAATGCGTTTAACCTTAAATAGGTCTTTAATTCCATTAATGGTACTGTGTTACTAAAGATTTAGCGCGGTGGTGAGTTGTGTTTGGTACTCAGTGAGACCAATAAAGATTTAAAGTGGATAACTGTGAATTAGATTAAATTAACTTTACATAACACTTAAAGGGTATGTCCTTATTACGGGTCGGCTGGGATATTGGATCTTTATGTACTTTCGAGCCTCTGAAAAGCAACTAATTGACATGTGTTTCTTCTGTTACAAGCACTGAACATGATCAGCACAAGCCATCTAATTCTGCCTTATTAAATATATGATGAATAATGAGAAAGCCCATGCACTGCTGGCGAAACGCGTCTTGGTTTTAACATTACTTAAACATAATAATTGTTTACATGTAATATTTAATCATATTTGGTAAGAACTAAATGTGTATCCATTGAAAGGACTGCAGGGTGCATTTTTGGTGAGACAGGTGACACCATAATTCACCTAATGTCCGCCGATTGAGCCTTGGCTCTCTAGGTTCATCTACATGTGAGTGTGATACCAACCTGTTACAATACATCCATCCATAGCTTGCTATATCTGTGCCAGGAGATGGTTCCTGGTTTGTTTTCTAAGGTTATAGTTAGATTTTAAAGTTGAGGAGGGGTCCACATGAGTGGCCAAAAAACCTATAATGAGCCACCTTACTAGTGGATTGAGATGTGAAGAAGGAGGGAGCAGGCACACCCACGTATTTGTAAATAACCTTCTTTTGGCCAAAAGACGCAACGTTTCAACCACCAACGCAAGCTTTTACTCAAGCTTGAGAAAGTCTGCGCTGTTGGTCGCAACATTGCGTCTCAATCTTCAGAAAGGCTTTGCTAGCAACCGAAACATTGTGTCTCAAGACTGTGAAAATACTTTGCTAATGGCCGAAACGCTGTTGTGCCTTTTGATCATATGAATTGCCTTTATAAATAAGTGGATGTACCTGGCTCCCTCTTCTTCACTTCTGGTTTGGCTGAAGATTTGGTTACTCCGGGGCTTATAGACCACCTTTGTTTGGGTATTGCATTGTATTGACTATTATTGCCTTGCTGTGTGCAGGAATACCCCCTGTTTTATTCTCTGTAGCACTATACTAGTGGAGGCTCAGTCCCACCTGATTGGACAATTGGCATTAATTATAATTACCTCCATATACAGTATTTAAAACAGTAATATTATACATCCTGTTGTTTATCTTTTTATTTAATCTATAGTTTCCTTTTAAGAAGTACTTTTTTCTTTCATGTTGAACATAACAAAGCTACCAACAACACGACATCTAAGTAAGAATCCGTGAAGTATAGCATAATATATGTAAAGATACAAATCAGCACAGAAGGGTTGAAAGTGATAAATCTGACAGTAAACAAAGGCAAATGGAAATTGGATTTTTTTATTAAATGGAGTTTTTTCTGTGCTAAATCAGTCACTCAGTCACAAACCTTTGTAACGAGCTGCTTGGAACCCAAACCCTTTAAATCTGCCTCCAGACCAGACATGAAGCAGGTCAGCGATGGCATACCAAGAAACGATTTAAGCCAAATAACAAAGCTGAAGGGTTGAGGGGCTGACAACAGCAATACTAGAACAAGCGAGCAGACTGACGTTAAGAAAATAGATAAAAAGGACAGCGAGATGCAAGAAGCAAATTAATGGGATACCAAATAAGACAGCGAGATCACCAAACTCACATGTTACTATCAATTTAGACAAAAGAATCACAGAATTAGAGCAATAACAAAGCTGGCACCGAGATCCCACGAGCAAGAAAATAAGCTTTGATGCTGGACTACATCTAATAACAAGGCTCGATAGCCTGGAATACAGAGAATATATAAAAAAAACCCTATTTGCTTCTTTTTAATGCCTGGATAATTAGCCACAAGAATGAGTAGGCGACAGGCAGTTTGTTGAGTTGAGAAGTTCCGAGGATTATTTATGGAAAGATTTCTTATTAAGTGACAACTTATTTAAACTGTGTGGCAGAGGAGACCTGAGCTAAGGGGCAACAGACGTAAATAATGAGAAACAATATAAAGTAGACAAGAATTTGGAAGAACTTAATCAAATCAGCTGAACCGTAGGTCAAATAATATGATGAGGTGGTTCAGTGTTAATGTTCTAGGTCCGTGGTTCCCATCCCTGGTCTTCAGATACCATAACAGGCCAGGTTTGCCTGATGTTCCATTATATAACACAAAGGGACAACTTGCAAAATATGGAAAAAAGACAAACATAGGGTAAAAATGCACCAATTTGCCATTCACAAAAATATGTAGATTTAGGGGTGTATCATCTCAACATCTTAACCTCTTCATATATGGTTGTTGAACGTCTCCAATGAATAACCCTCAAAAAAATAAGAGGGGAAGGACCATAGTGCAGGATCCCAAGTCAATCAAATAAAACCAGTAATTATTATTCTTAGAAGATAAAAATAAATCCAGATGCATCAAATAAAACCATTAGTGACTTAGTCCACAAGTTTTGGAAGCCCACTAGTTGTTCTCAAAACTCGAGGTGGTTGGGTCGGTCACCGTGTCTCCATTCACTCGGCGCGTTTCATCCTACCGACTTTTTCAAGAGTGCCTTTTTGCCTGATATCTGAAGCACAGCACAGGTGATATGAATTGCTGCTCAGTGATTGCAGGATTCAGTCTGCATTTCCCAAGGTAATCATTAAATCCTGCCCTGTTAGGGGAACCGGAGGACCAAGGTTGAGAACCACGGTTCAAAGGGGAAATTAAGAGTATGAATTCACTGAATTTTCAATCACAATCAATCGAAGGGTCAGTTTCGCTAAACGATTTTCTCAGAAGTTACAGTTTGAAGCTATCACGCTGCAAGAGATCGACATAATTTATTTAGCAGTAAGCCCGTCCAGGAATTCCTCACCCAATCCTCCATTACAGGTATAGGATCTTGCACATGCAACCTGTGCGAGCTCCTATACCTAGCGGTCAAAATGGCCAAAGACCAACACCTCTCCTGCAGGAAAAAGCTTCCTGTAGGGCAAGTAAAAGTAAAAAAACCCAAAAAACTCCCAAAGTACCCCCAAGCCCTATGGCAATGCCTACAATACAATACCACCCCTGAAACTGCCCAACAATGGCTCCCAAGGTGTGGAATTCAAGAATCTGTGCTTCATATCAAATATTTCTACATTTTAGCGATTATTGCATGTTCAAGATTTAAGATTTTCAAAGATATTCAACCAGCTGAAAGAGGGAACAAACGATGGGAGTTTAGCTCACAAATTATGATGATATCACGCGTTAACCTACCTCTTAATAGGACAAAGGTCACCCATTTAGACTGGACGAAAGGAGATTCAGACTAAAACAATAAGGGCTATATTACAATGTTGGTGCTAACTTAACCAGAGCTGTTGTTAACTTAAAACCTCCATAGGCTATAATGGCTCTGGTAAGTTTACAACAGCTCTGGTTAAGTTAGCACCAACTATGTAACATGGCCCTAAAGCTGTGGAATTCTCTGCCTGTTGAGGTGGTTGGGTCAGAGTCTGTACAAACTTTTAAACAATGACTGGAAGACTTCCTGCAAAAACATAACATTAAGGTTTAGAATATATAATATATGGGTAAAAGCTGCTTGATCCACGGAGAAATCTGGCCATTTGGGGTCAAGACTGATTTTTTTCCCCAAGTTTGTTGCATATTTGTAGAGCACTTCAAAATAGGGGACCTATTCCAAGGTTGGTGTTAACTTTAACCAGAGCTGTTGTAAACTTACCAGAGCCATTATAGTCTATAGGATTGTTAAGTTTACAACATCTCTGGTTAAATTTACACCAACCATGGAATAGGGCCTTAGGTTTTTTGCCTTCCTTTGGATCAACAGCAGTAGTTGATGTGTGAAAGACTGAATATGATGGATGTACATCTTTTTTCAGCCATGTAACTATGTAACAATGTAAAGCTTTGCACAACATCAATGTATCCCATCAGTGACAGGTCCTAGGTTTTAAAAACGAATGACTGCCCTTATGGGATCAACTTAATCACTGAGACACAATCTGTCAGGTCCCTCGGCGACGCCTTAACAAGAAAGCCAAGTCATGAATCCAACCCTGGTAGCATGTCTATGTATATGTCAATGTGCCTTGTTCCAACTTTGGTCTCCTGCATCAGGTGAATGTAATGAGCACTGGCTGGGTTCCTTAAAAGAACCACTCCCACATCCAGCCAGCGCTCTGTCATTAATATATGACTCCTTGCAAAGTATAGTTCATGAATTTGTCCCAGAGCCTTGTGACCAGCTTGCTATACTTCTGATTGATTCCTGTGTACCGGACCCCTGGCTATTCCCCTGAACTCTCTCTGAATCATCCTTGCCTGTACTGTGTCTCAAGACCCCCTTCTGTTTCACCTGCCTCAAGACCTCCATCCACGATCCACCGTTCCTCCTCACTCCATCTCCAGAGACTTTTATCATCCAGGTTTCCTTTTCCAAGTGACCATTATTTCAAGTGACTGTGTTTCCCCATCATCTGCATTGCTTTTCAAGGACTATTATTATTTATACAGATTCCTGCCTTATTTTTTGCATCCAGTTATTTAATATACTTTTCTGCAATTTTCACACCAACCATTTTGTTGTCGCATTAATTAATTTACTGCATCCTGGGTTCATATCCATATCACCGGTGTCACCGGAACCCGGTACCTGACACAATCCATCCTGCAGCTCCCAGCTGTTCAAGGTTTATATAGCAGCCTGCAATGTAATACTTGTGACAGGGAGGGGTGCTTGCCTGGAAGGTTGTCAGCCCTCTACATGTGATGACAACAGGAAGCACCGTGATCCAGCACCGGTGGGAGTCCTCCTCCATGCAAACCGCAAGGTCACCGCTACACAAGGGTTGTTGTAGCCCCAACAACGAACATCCCATGCACAAAAAGCTGGTCCCCAAGCGGAGTAAAGTGCCGTTAAATGAACTTTATTCACAGGGAGAACAATCCCCGCCTGTAAAACATGTGACGTTTCGGTCCAATGGCCGTTGGGCTGAAACGTTACATGTTTTAACTACGGGGTTTGTTCTCTCTGTGAATAAAGTTAATTTAACGGCACTTTACTCCGCTTGGGGACCTACTTTTTGTGCATGGGAAGCCCTCGAGATGTAACATACAACAATGGAAAAGTGGAAATACAGGCGAGTGCTTCTAAAACAAAAAAACACAACATAGAGAAGTGTTACGTTCCATTTTTTTAAAATATAACAATGCAAATAAATAAATGAATAAATAGATCAATAGTGATAGGGAGGGGTGCTTGCCTGGAAGGTTGTCAGCCCTCGATATGTAACATACACAAGTAGAAAAGTGGAAATACAGGCAGATGCTTCTAAAATGAAAAAAACACAACATAGAGAAGTGTTTTTTTTTATTTGTTTAGATAAGACAACGCACATAAATGAATGAATAAATAAATCAATAGTGACAGGGAGAGGTGCTTGCCTGGAAGGTTGTCAGCCCTCGACATGTAAAATACAACAGTGGAAAAGTAGAAATACAGGAGAGTGCTTCTAAAACAAAAAAGCACAACATAGAGAAGTGCTACATTCCATTTTTTTAAATAAAACAATGCAAATAAATAAATGAATGAATAAATAGAACAATATTGACAATCTGTGAAATTATTTTGTATTATTGACATATCGGTTGCATTAATTGAGCACAATTCCATTTTAACGCCATGATAGACTTTCAGGCATCCTATAAAGCATTCAATATCAATTTAGCGTAGCCACTCAGCACTGTCTGTTTTCATAAAATAAGATAGATTTGCGATGCTATCCATCTTTTTTCCATTCCTATAAATCAAGTGCGTTTCCTAAAAAAAAAAAAAAATAGAAAAGAAGTCGCTCTGTAATAGATGCCCTTCTAGACAAAGGAATGTCAGAGAGACGACTTGGCAGTTAAAGACTGTCTTCTGCCAATTCCATACAGCCACAAAAAAAGAAAAACAAGCCTCATGATTGGGTGTAAACACGTTTTAATTTAATATGCGTGCCCATACTTGATCAACCACTCTCTCACGCCGTAGCGGGGGAATCGATGATAGGCCGCTTAGCTGTAATGGCTAGAAATCAATTGTCTGGTTTGTTCAAGGGGCAATAAAACGTGTTAATATTTATTTTCCCATTATTTGAAGTAATGGAGAACCCTCCTTATATTTTTTTAAGCATCTGGAAAGAAGATTATTCAGCCACAGGCAAGCTCCTCATTGTACACTTGATTTATTAGGAGGATAGATGGTAAGAAATCGCATTTTATTACATCCCAGAAAATTGTGATTTGTATCATCGGCCCAGTTACAGTAAATGTAGACATTTTATTTCAGAAAAACACGTTTATTTTATTTTATCTTATCAGAGACTCGACTCTAACAACTGCGTCAGCCCGCAGTGAAATACATTGATGATAATAGCCGTAATACATTTAATAGTTCTGTGCCGCACGCAGCATCTTAGCGGGAAGCAGCGGGTACCATGATATGTTCATGGATTCTAAAACTTAGATAACATCGTTAGAAACAAATTGATGAAAACATTAGATTTATAGCAGCTTAGGACAGGTAAGCCTGCTATGCAGCCATTCCACCTATTCATATTGTAATCTTTTCTGAAAAAGGATCGCTATCCGTCGCGTGGTTTGACTTTTTTTTATTTATTTAATTCTTTTTTATTTCTTAATATAATCTGGAATTTTGTCTGTGTTTACCAGGGGAAAAAAAACTCTGTTTTCAAGAAGAAGCAATCATGAAGTGGCGCTCCATGGTGCGTCTCTGAGTAACAGTGATCAATTTGGTCATGATGTTCTTTTGTATTCACTAAAAGTTGTGCTGTAAAGGCACGTCGCGAGCGTAAATGCATCTATCGATCGATTAACAATCTCAGGAGGAACGTTCTGTGAAGGAAGTTTTACCATGAATTAAGAACAACTAAATGATGAAAATGATAAAAAGTACATATAGTTTAATGATTTAATGATTTTATCGTCGTAGTATTTATTTTGTTTTCTTCTTTTTTTTTTGAAAACTTCAATATCTAAACTGCTTTGACGTTGCTAGAAATGTAAGAATTCTAAAAGTACATGTAAAAGTCTGATACGCACTTTAAGAACTCTTGGCACTCATCTATAAGGTTGTTCTATTGCTGTCATATCTAGTGACACTGGAGAATTTTTGTTTTGATCATTGGGGCAGGTCAAGTGGAGACTCTTCCATGCAAGCTCTGGACCACGCACTAACAGAAACAAGGTTTGTGAGAGTCCTGAGAATTGGCAACAACACTAGTGGTCTGCCCTACGGTGGCTGTTATTACTATTATTATCCTTCATTTATATAGCGCCAGAAATTCTGCAGCGCTTTACCACATCAGTGTACAAGGGGTTGATACATTGGAATACCACACATGGATGATGACCTGATTCAGGGGGACCCTGTTCCTAAGGGAACTTACAATCTATGAGATGTACAAGTATTTTGTGAGGTAGGCACATCAATATCGTTGGGTGTCTTGCCCAAGGACACTCACTGGTGGCATCTTCTGAGTGGGATCGAGTCATCTTTCCATGATTGTAGAGCAGTAACCTGGTGGTTAGGTTGAACCCGCTTCTCATAAAGTCGAGACTTGCTTCTCCACAGTTGTATTGGAGGGACTTGCTTCTCCACGGTCAAAGGGTAGAGACATTATCACTGGATGTAAAATGTTGCAATGTAATCAGTTATATCTTAATCCCTTCATTTTTGTTAGGTTTCAATAGGTTTGTATTCTACTCCAGCTGTTAATTTTAACAAGTCAGTCGTTAAGTGTATTTGGCCCTATCAGTGATGACACCCGCTGAATCAAGACAATTGAAGTGTGCTGGAACCAATGGTGTGATAGGCTTGAAAAAGAGGGCTCAGCTGAGAAGCAAGAGTATTAGGCATGTACCTGAAAAGAGGTTTGGGGAGAGGGCAACCTCAAACCTGTGGCGTGAATCGATCTTGACCAGGTACAATTTAAAAGCCACAGGGCACCTCACACAACTCCAAGCCTTATGGTATCCAATATAGAATGGCTTTTCAAAGCTGGTGTTAAGTGATGTAGCACAAAATCACTTAACAAAAACAATAGAGTAAAATTTGCCTTGGTGAAGAGTAGGACCTCATCCACTGGCTCCTGCAAAGAAACGGACATGTAGAACAAATAGTTTGCCAGGTCCACCAGGTCTGCCGAAACAGCCCTTGGTGTATAAAATGTTTTTGTAGCTTGGTAAGCTTCAATTTATACCAAGAAAAATGTTTTGGTTTTTTTAGATAATATTAGCACCAGCCACTTAATATATTCAGCCGCTAGATTATTTAATTTTTTTGTGAAAGGATATTACCAGGAAGGATACATTGAGATTTCTCTCGTTTTCAAGTATGTCCTGGGTGGCGAGTATGTACTGTTAGGTGTCTTGCCAAGGACACTTACTGGAGAGGTTGCTTGCTGGGATCGAACCCATGACTCCACAGGCACTCTCCATGCAGAGCAGTGACATTACCTCTACTCCATCCAGCCATTTCATTGCTGTAAATGGCTCATGCAACATCACCCTTTGACCCAAAATTTAACTTACAAATGAAAGAAACACCCATAAAATTCTGTCTGTATCACCGTATTATGATGTAAGGATTCATGTTTGTGTATACTTTTCTCATCCAGGCTATAACATTGTCTTTTTTCCAGTTATATGTGTTTTTACCACCTTTTAAAATTCTGATCCTTTGCAATATTAGTGAAGGCCTCATACAGCCCTATAACATTCACGACCCAAAATCTATTTTTAAAAATAATAAATAAATCCAAGGCAAACAAGCTATAACACGTTTTATGTGGCATTCCAGATTTATCATTATTATTGGGTGGGATTTATCAAAGGGTAGAGAAGTGGCAGTAATTGATGTTCACATTTTCAGTACCTCTCTGATGTTTAAGACCATGGTTATTTATGAGATCATCCTACTATAAAGACAACCCCGAAGCAAACAGTACAAACGTCTCATGACTCTGAATACCAATGGCCGTCAATTAGGCAAAAGAACTGTTTTAAGTGCTGCATTTGGAGATTATTAATTTATAGTTTTAATGGTACTGATCTGCCTGTGAAATAGATGACTGAGTAAATAATTTAAGAAGGTAACATTTATTTACCATGTCAGGAATTATTCTAATATAGAACACATTTCAGAGCGCTTAATGATCACGGTGATGCTAATGACCGAAAAAGCACTTTTTTAAAAAATATTTCATCTCAAATTAACTCTCCATTATCAATTACAATGCTTGCTATGGTAACAGTCATGGCTGACCATAATTCCGGCAGGGCCAGTAATAGAGAGCTGCTGGTGGCAAAATGTGGTGTGAGTTGGAAACCATTAGCCGGTCCATAGTGATGACTCTATAGGAGTGGGTTGCTATGTTAATGGTTCAGCTTGTAATATTTTGGCACCGATAACACTTACTGTCAGCTCCACCACTGGTAGCGCCTCTTGGAGCATATAGGAGGCCAAAGCAACCAGCGGAAGGACACTGGGAACTATTTGTTTTCCTTGTTCTTCTGCTTCCAGAAAGAGATAGGGGGCTCACACCGGCTTCTGCACTATGGGCCAGAAGTAACTAAAGATTCTTTTAAAAATAAATTGTTAATTGTGATATTTTTAAAGTCCATATCATTTAACCCCTTCACTAACAAGAGATTTTTTATAAACTGCTGTCAGGAACCCAGTCGTTTTTTGGAAAACCCTTTTTAATTAATTATACTGTAAGAACTATCTGGGAACATTCCCAATGTATTACTTCCTGTAATAAGCTATTCAGGAGGCAGGCGACACCATCTGCCGGCCAACAGAAGTTACTGCAGGTTTGGGCTCCGTGCAGGATCTACTGGGGAGATGTCATTCAAACACATTCCCAGCTGGAATGAAAAAGAATTAGAATCTTGGGCATAATGCTCACAATTCTATAAATTTAGGGACATATTCTGGAGCCCAAATCCATTCATTTGCAATAAATTTAATTCCTTTGCATTGCTCCTATGGAACACTATATTGAAAATATTCTATATCAATGCACCTGGAGGTGCCTTGCAGATCGAGCATAGCTGGCCTTGGTAGTTAAGGGGTTAGCAGCATGTTTTGTGTGTACCTTTTCTTAAATATCATCTCGAGAAGAAAATAACAAGCAACCTTGGAATTGCTCATTATTCTCCTGCTACCTCCGCATTAGATCTTCCTATGCAAAGTATAGATAGCATCAATTTACAGCAGACATTTAGAATAGCAGAGTCGCAAGGAAGGTTTGTGGACCAAACGGAACTTGGATGAACTTGGATGTCAACCATTATGATTAAGGAGTGGTGCCGCTGTACTATACAGCTCGCTTCTTATACATAACTGCCAAGTTGAAATACAGTCTCAGTCTTGCAAGACACAGTTTAGGTAGGACACACCAATAACATGTTTTTTATGAACTCTAAAAACCCATGAAAATCCCTTATTTTTACCAACCAGCAGTCATTTCAATAGTCAGGTGCAACGCTGCTTCTATCACCTCTGGGAGGCCATAGTACTCAATGGAGCCAAGCGCAGACCAGCACAAGTTCCCAGTATTCTGCTGCATGCAGCCAAAAGGAGGATCACACCACCTGCCACTAAATCCAAGCCACAAGCAAAAACGCAAGGACAATGGATCAAGACTTCAAGTTATCGGCAGGGTCGGAATAGAGCCCCTGGTATTAGGTGACTCGGTGACTGGAATGATGACCTTTCTGGTGTCTCTTCTTGCAAGTACTGACTCATAGCAAATTGCATTTGTTGAAATTATCATGAAGAAAATGATAAAAATACCAGATTTTAGCAACAATGAAAAAAACCTTTGCACATTTTACAGAATCACATTTCTGGAAATATTCTGATATCTTACATCATTAAGTGTATATAATTGTTTTTATAGAAACTATTTTCATAAAAAAAAAGATATTTGCATGATTTTCGTTCCCATAAAAATAAATCTTTAAAAAAAGTAATATTTTCTTTACTATAGCATAATTCATTTATCTCTATAGAAACACAATGAGGACCTGCCATGTAAATCTCCCTGAGTGATTGCAACTAATAATTCCCAATCAGAAGAGCAATCTCATTAACACATTTATTTAATCTTACCGTCAAACGCGTCGGTGTCTTCGTTTTAAGCATACATTCCATTTATTTTCTAAAGTCATCTTAATGGATACTTAATTGATTGAATGAAATGGCTCTTGAGTCGATGTGAGGCAAACGCATATTTGTCTTTTTTTCTAAATCAAACATATGTGTTTTGAAGGTCCTGCACTCTCGGTTCACCGCTGAATTTGGCACGGTGCGGAGCAGATGGTCTCCAATGTATAGCTCCTCAAATGATACCAGCACACTGAGTCTTCCCTTAAAATATAATCCATTGTAATACCATTACAACTGACGGTTTGGTCCCATTTGGGTACCTTCTTCAGGAATACAAGCCAGACTATGTCAGAGTGTTTGTGTATGTGTGTGTTACTTTGTATGTGTGTGTAGGCATGTGTGTTGGTTATCAGAGGTGTGCTTTTGTTTCGTAACGAATCTCAAATCCTTTGAAAATTCGTTAATTCGTATTTCAGAATTACTTCCCAAATAACGAATTGATTTAATCCAAATTGAAACGAAAATGAAATTAAATGAAACGGTATATTACACAATTGATTCGTTATACTGTTTCACAAGAGAACCGTTGATTGAATGATCCCTGAGCAGGATTTTATTTTTTTGAATTATTTTTTATTTAGTGATTCGAAATTCGACTTGATATCAAATATCGAATCGATCCCAAATTGCAATACAAGTACTACAAAGCAAACAACATTATGAAATGAATCAGTTTTGTTTGATTGTTTCACAAAGCACCCCGTCCCTTTAAATTAGCCTGTGGTTATGAATCTGTTGTCAGCGCCACAGGCCAATAGACAGCTCGATATTTAACCCTAGCTTTCCTTTTAACAGCAGGATTTAATTTATTGTTTTTCATATAGTGATTTGAAATTTGACTTGATATCGAATATTGAACCGATCTTAAAGTACAATGTTTTTTTTAGTGATTCGAGAAACTAAACGAACTGAAACAAATGTTACGAAACGAAATTGCGAAAACGTTATTATTTTGAAACAAAACAAACCAGAATGAAACAAAATTTTCAGCCATGCACCTGGTTATAGGCTTGAGCAGTGATTCAACGTGGTTTTCCATAAAACAATTGGTTCCGATCAGTGGTTTTGTATAAAACCACTTCACGGTAAAGGGGTTAGTCGATTTTGGATGTGTTGTCTGTGAACACAGCTAGAGTCCCCATTATGTAAGGGTGTCTACAATCATGCGATCATGATATTGTAGTTCTTTTTTATTTTAATATGTTCTTAATAATTAACCATTTCTTTATTTTCTGAAGTTTTGTTGGTTGGAAGGTCACATTACAGCTGGAAAAGTTCTAACATTTTCCACATGGTTATTTCCGTATTTACATTTCTAGAACTTGCAATCTCACAAAAGTTTGCAGATGGTTTATATCCACTGTGTATCATGTTTTGATAGAGTCTTATGAGAGAAAAGAGGGAGTCAGTAATCAATGACCGTATAAGTAAAACGCCATAGTTAATGAATCAGCCAATGAAAAGTGTTTGGGGATGATAAAAGGAGTGATGGGAACTTTGTATGTTATATTATTTTACTTGTTGCATTGTGTATTATTACTGCCCTTGAAAAAGTCTATTCTGTTGACGAAACGCGTTGGGCTTTTATCTATTGATATTTATTTTGGAATAAAGAAAATTTTATTCATTTAAATTTCTCATCATTCCGTTTTTTGGCGATTCCGGTTTTGGCGATTCCAGCATCCTATTGGTCTGATTCTGAGACCTAACAACGATCTCTCCAAACGCTGAAGTCCCTATGTTTTTTCCGATCATGTTTATACATGTTTTATACAAGAAAAAACTTTATCGACATGGCTTCTCTTACAGAAAAGACAGAAATATTAACAGTGCTCTCTGTTGGCAAGTAATCAGGCGTGCGGACACGGTCTGTGAATTTCTATATTGTCAGGAACATTCGTGGCAATCAAATCATCCTAATTCTAAAGCAATTGGCACATTTCTAAAGTAATGCAGACACAATGCAACATTGTATCTTTTGACTACAGCAGTCAATTTAATTCAAGCCAATAATATATTCTTCTTCGTTGTACGCTCCTGCATTTCCGATCTTTCAAGCTATTGAAATACCAGTCAGCGATATTTGTTCTCCATCATTTTTTTCCCCCCGAAATAGAAACATACATCAAAGCAGATACAGGAGACGCACATCTGAATATATCACCACGATACGTAAAAATTGCCGTTTGTAAAACAAATTGAAATTTGAAATGCATCGCAGGCTATTACATGAAATGTGCATTCGTACACATACATTATATGCATCTTTGATTCCATACAGATTTAGGAGTTTATGATGTGGATAGAAACATGATGTTTAAGCCTGGCGTGCATAAGGAGAAAAAAAAAATCTGTAAATAACTCTAAAACAAGCTGTGTTGAATTTTTTTTCGCAGCTGGAATATACGTTTTTATTGGAGCTAAATGGGCATTGCAAATTAAAATTCATCTCTTTCGGATAAACTAGTATTTTTTATGGGTTTCTGCCAAATGCCAGAGTGAGGGGTTGCGTTTCTATTCATGTGTTCAGTGGCGAGAGTGTAATATTGTTAATATCTGCAGGCAAGGATGATTAGGTAATATTTAAAGAGGCCGAAAGTGCTGCAAGATGATTTCACTTGTTTAAATGTATCTTTTACTAAATTCTATCTACATATTTACACTGATCAACCTCAACAATAATAGGTTAATTCAAAGAGATCCAAATTGCTTGAGAAAGATAACTGAACGCTGAAAATCAGCGTTCGGTTACCTTTCTTGGCCATTCGGCTATTCAGAGACCAGGCAAAACGCCAAATCCTGGCGAATTGCCTGCACATACGGTGCCTGTTCGGTGCCTGTTTGAGGGCAGTGAAATCCCCATGAAAAGCACTGCTTCGGCTATTCAGAGAACACAAACCAGCAGTGAAAGATTCCCGAATTGCCCTGCCATTCGGTGGTTTCATGCGGCATATTTATTCAGGCGAATCCCATAGGCTTCAATGTTAAAAATATTCCGGTTTTAATTCAATATCTAATAAACCATTCATTATAAAATTCTGCAGTAAAGATTCTCTTTATTTATAGATTTTTTCGGATATTTTAAGCATTTTTCTTGATTATTTTTTTAAAGTCCGATTTTTTTTATTGTTTTTAAGTTTACTTATATATCTGTAACAGCCCTTTTTATTATCATTCATTGGATCTCATATGTAAATTTCAGACATTTTCGCTCAGTAGTTTCTTTGCAAACAGCGTTTCACTTTTCAAACATACAAGCAAACTATTTTGCTAATTTATTCACTTCACTCGACTACGGTGTCGGCTTTTTCCGGCGGCTGCGCTGCGTGTGATCGACTCCTGCTCGGGTTTTTTCGTGGTTTTCGGTGGGGTTAATCCAGATGTTTTTGCAGGTTTTCGGCGTGCATTTGCCGGGTTTTGCGGTTAGTTTTCGTCGGGTTTGCGGCGGCTTTTCCCTGCAATTCGGGGACCCTGTGGTGCTTGCTGAATACACCGCACGGTCGCTGAAATGGGATCGGCAAAACAAACCGAATTGAAGAGAACGAAAAGTCACCGAACGTGCGGTGACTTTTTGAATCTCTTTGAATTACCCTGATAGTCTACTGGCTAATATTGTGTGAGCCACCCTCCCCCTTCGTCAGGCCTGCCCTTTTGGTGGAGCTATCCGTGTGCCTGCCCTGGGCCCTGTACTTCAGAAGGCCACGTGCCACTGTCGACACCTGCTGTGTAAATGCAGAGAGTCAATGCCCAGCATGTAGCTCCACTTGCCCTGTAAATGCTAGGGGTGGCTCTACCCCTTATGCTGCCAAAACAGCTCTGATGTGTCAAGGCATGGACTCTACAAGACCTTCGAACATGTCCTGTGGTTTCTGACATCAAGACATTAGCAACGGATCCTTGAAGTCCTGCAAGTTGTGAGGTGGAGCTTCCATGGATAGGATTTGCTGTTCCAGCACATCCCGCAGATACTCAATCATGGTAGTTATGGGTCTTCAAAGATGTTCAGGTGCCCATATATATGATCCATGCAGGAGAAAGTGTCTGAAGAATCCTATCGCTGGTATATGAGCACCTGAACATCTTTGAAGATCCATAACTACCATCCACCCTAGAGCCAAGGTCAGGCTCAACAACATGTGAGTAGGACCACGACTGCTTTACTTTCCGCTTATGGTGGACCGACATACTGCGCTATTATATCCCTTCTCTTCCGCAGAGATTTTCTTTCATTTGGAAGAGCGGTTCTCTTGGGATGGTTTAGAAGACAGTCTATTGGACATGTATAGTGACTAATCGTACATCCAGTTTTCTGGCGCTCCGTTGACCATCTACAGTACATGTTCTCAGGTTTTTAGGAGAACCTCCATATTCAATGTGTAGCGTGTACGTTTAACCACTTTTTCCTGAAGGCGCTTCACTGTTTCTTTTTATCTTTTTTCTGTGTGATGAACCAGAGGTGCTAGCCATGTGCATCAACGAGCCTTCGGCACCCAGTTGATATGGTGTGTTACTGCTGTAATGCAATAGAATTTAGTTTGTTTATTGCAAACAAAATTCATTTGCATTTGGGCCCCAGAACATGCCCCTAAAGTTTTAGCACTGTGTGCATGATACCCAAGGTGCTAACACTCTTTAAAACCAGCTGGGAATATGTCTCTTAAACACGTATCCTCAGCTGGTCCAGCATGGAGCCCAGTGCTGCAGTAACTCCATTTGGCCAGCAGATGGTGACATCTGCCTGCCAAATAAGTTAATACAGTAAGGAAAACATTGAGAATATTCACTAGATAATTTTCTTTTTAAAAGACACTGGTTCCTGACAGTGGGTTTTTTGTAAAATACCTTGGTAATGAATGGGCCGATAATTAACCCTTAAATACTACGCGTTTTGCTCTTATTATTTCTTAAATATCAGTAAGCACCCCTTTTTTACTTTGTTTTAGTGCAATAGTACAGATAAAGTTATCTTTATGTTTGCAATTATTGCTTCTTCTGACATTTTGCCAATGGCCACAAATCTCAAAATTTGTGTGACTTGACTTTTTTTTCTACAAATAATGAGTTATGGCGATTCATTAAGCTTATCTTCTTAATGTAATTAAAGCTTTTCTCTGCTAAACATCTCATTTTGGTTTAAAAAAAAACTGAGAATATGCTTCGACAGTGACATATGGCTTTTTTCTCTTATGTATGCACTTGCATGAAACTGTATAAATATTAAAACTCTTATAGAGTAGGGAAAGATCAGATAAAGTGCTTTACACTGAGCACTTTATTAATTTCCTTTCATAAACCATTCTGGCTTTTAGTAGTAATGGTTAACTATGAATGAATCTGTTATTTTACCAAAAACATTGGTTCCTCTTCAGATCCAGCTTTTAAACCTAAGCCATTAAGTTCATGGTCCCGATTGTTAATTAAATCCTTCGCTCTGGACAATGCTATGAGCGCATCCTTCGGTTTCCCCCGCTGTGCAGAGGGCGCGCTCAGAGCATCGTCACGATAACACAATCTGCATTTCCCCAAGGTAATCTTAAAAATCTAACCTGTTGGTGGGTTCTGAGGACATGATTAGGATCGACTGATGTAAAAGTTATGCCCTGGTGCTTCGTCTTATTTCCCCCTCTCCACCTGAAGAGCCATAAAAGGTGCAATCTTAGAATTGATAAATTAGCAATGGGCAATCTGGACACTGCAGACCTATCAAAACTCCCAAGTCTACCTTGGTTTTATAGATCTGAGATCGTTTGGTCCTTTATCTCCAAACTAAAGAACAAAAAAGTCCAAAGCAAACATTGTGGCTCCTGTTCCCATGCAGTTGGAAACAAGGAGCCACGAAGGGAAAATATCAGCGTGAGCGAGAAACCCATAGCGCTTCCCTGCTACCAGGTCTATTACAACTGAGCTTCTGCACAGGCAGCTAAAGTTGAACGTTACGGTGTGGCTTATCAATGTTCTCAACAGCACTGTGCGCCGCCACCATTATTATCTCCTGAAGTCCCTCGGACTCCATGGAGAAGCTAACCCTTTTAATTAATCAGGTAGAGGACATGACTGCTTGTCTGGACCAGACAGTGAAGGATGAGTTCTGGAGGCTCGTTGGTGGTAATTGCAACAATGTTGCACATACCAGGTATACAGGTGAAGGAGGGTCTTAATTCTTTGGTTCCTATCATCCTTGAAGTGCAGACCTCTGTTGCGCCTGTCCATCCACTCCTTTAGATGGTATGTGGGGATGGTTGGGTGTTCTTGGTGTAGACACAGCTGTGGTATTACTGGCCAGCTTTGTTATAAAATTATTTAATGGGGAGATGAGCTCTGCATGATTTGGGTCAGGTGGGGCAACGTACTTGGGAGCCACGGGCTGCAGTTCTAACTGAAATATCTCCATTTGGCTAGCAGATTACAACATCTGCCTGCCGAATAGGTTACAACAGTAAGTTATACGTTGAGAATATTCCCAAATATTTCTTACTATATAACTAATTAAAATTGATTTTCCAAAAAACTACTCATTCCTGACAGTGGATTTTTGGGAAAATCATTTGGTGGTGAAGGTGTTAGTATAATGTTTGTTTAAAGTAAGAAAAAAATAGGCAAGTATAACAGAATCACCATATCATGTATCAAGCAAAATCACCACTATCGTGTATGAAAACTGCTACATCTTTAATATATTAAACATAATTCTTGTGAAGTAAAAAAGAAAAATCTATTAAGCAAGTTAAGTCAAATGTGTGCTGGAGAAATACTGAAAACGCGTCGGTAAATAGACCCAATAGTCTTTTTTTTTTTGCTTCTTGTGAAGAAATCTTGTGTAAAGACAATTACCAGACAATGCAGCAAAGAATCAACATAATTGCTTCAACTTTAACACCGCTGTCGATTATCCCGCATATGCACGATTCAATCTTTTAAGAAGTTACCGGAATATGTTATCAGGTATAATCTTTTCCTTCTTTCAAAAGAATATGATTTGTGTGAAGTGGCGTATTCATATTGTTGTGGTCAATTGGAAAAATTCATTCAAATTATATAATTATATTCTTATTTTACCAGAAGACACGTGTTTTACATGTTATACATGCTTCCAATGAATAACTGAGTAATGTTTGATTGTCCTTAAAAGAGATGAAGAAAAAGAATATAAATATATATATAGTTATGTTATTAATGCAGAAGCCACTTGCACATCACAGCAATTCAAAGAATTGCATCCCAGAGCTCCTGTGCCACATTCCCCATATGTAGTAAGGAATTCTGGGTAGGATATGCAAATGACATCTGTCTCGCTTTTATGCATCCTGGGTCTGTTATTACACAGAACCCTAAAATCAATGCTATGCCACACTATGGCTTTCTAGCAGAGATAAGGTTTATGCAACTGGTCAAAGCCACTCCTACAACAGTGCTGTTTCAGGTTTGTTTGACCCTCATCAGCTAGGAGCTAGGCATAACCAGTTAAACCCGAAACAGCGCTGTCCTAGGAGTGGCTTTGACCAGTTGCATAAACCTTATCTCTGCTAGAAAGCCACAGTGTGGCATAGCGCTGATTTTAGGGTTCTGTGTAATAACAGACCCAGGATGCATAAAGTGAGACAGATGTCATTTGCATATCCTACCCAGAATTCCTTGCTGTATATGGGGAATGTGGCACAGGAGCTCTGGGATGCAATTCTTTGAATTGCTGTGATGTGCAATTGGCTTCTGCATTAATAAACATAACTAATTATAGCGTGGAGGCTTTTTATCTCACTTTTTGTCCTCCACCACAACCCTTATAGATATATATATATATATATACAAAAAACATGGGGGGGTAGCACTCAGCCTTAACTAAGCATTTCAGTGCGGGTGCGTCTCAAAATAAAATACAAAACAAAAACATGGAGAGAGCACTCCAGACAAACACATTCAAAAACCTGCAACAACAGCTTCATGCATGGGTACATAATACCAGCTTTTACCACATGGTGAAAATTTCATAAATCTGAGCTGTGCTGAATAAAATGGTGAAAATTTGGTTCACAATGAACGGCCATGAATTGCTTAAGCCTGCCAACAGCGTCAATGTAATCCACCCTCTGGCAGGTCCTACTCTGCAAACCTAATGACTTCCCATAATGGGATAAACTCACTTACTGAGGAACAGGTCCCTTCATGGAGCTCCTGCAGATCAAGGTTAAATAGAACCTGGAGGAGGAGTACCTGTGGCAGGGAGAGTAGTACCTGCCAGAGGGTGGATTACATTGACGCTGTTGGCAGGTTTAAGCAATTCACGGCCGTTCATTGCGAACCAAATTTCCACCATTTTATTCAGCAAAGCTCAGATTTATGAAATTTTCACCATGTGGTAAAAGCTGGTATTATGTACCCATGCATGAAGCTGTTGTTGCAGGTTTTTGACTGTGTTTGTCTGGAGTGCTCTCTCCATGTTTTTGTTTTGTATTTTATTTTGAGACGCACCCGCACTGAAATGCTTAGTTAAGGCTGAGTTCTACCCCCCCATGTTTTTTGTATGTATTTCCTGGGTATGCACCCCTCCCTGCCACATGTACTCCTCCTCCAGGTTCTATTTAACCTTGATCTGCGGGAGCTCCATGAAGGGACCTGTTCCTCAGTAAGTGAGTTTATCCCATTATGGGCAGTCATTAGGTTTGCAGAGTAGGACCTGCCAGAGGGTGGATTACATTGACGCTGTTGGCAGGCTTAAGCAATTCACGGCCGTTCATTGCGAACCAAATTTCCACCATTTTATTCAGCAAAGCTCAGAGTTATGAAATTTTCACCATGTGGTAAAAGCTGGTATTATGTACCCATGCATGGAGCTGTTGTTGCAGGTTTTTGAATGTGTTTGTCTGGAGTGCTCTCTCCATGTTTATGTTTTTGTTATATATATATATATATAATGAAGAAAGAATGTCAATAGACTTGCAGATCAATAAGTATCTATCCCAAGAGGGTCCTGATGGACTAATACTGATCCCAATAATGTTGTTAGCCACTAGCAAATGTGGGGTAAATCTGGTAGTGCCGCCCCCTTGCATAACATCTGTTCTCCAACCAGCGATCTTTCATGTCTTCTCCAGCCCTTAGCCGAAACTCAAGGACAGGTAAAATAAGAAGACTGGTTACCACATTCCCGAGACATGAGACAGGACTCGGCGCTGGGGTAAAGCAGAGTTTAATGAAATATATGAACTGAATATACACAGTGCAAGGAGGGACTTGATGACCAATGGAAGATGACACCTTACACCTCTTTCTCTGATGATCCACAGCCTCCTGTAACCATAACCCAATTTAATTTCCAAACGTGAAACAATAGGGCGGATCGCAATCACAAGGTGGACATGAACAAAGTACATAACAGTTAGCACAAACACGAAATGACCTCTCAAACCTGTCACAGCTATAAATATCACTTTTTCACAAGGGGGTTCAGACAGTGACAAATGCAAAAACAATATTAACACATACATAATAATGATATTAACAATAATAACGCATAACATATGCACCCTATACCTATATTAAAGAGTAACAAGAACATAGGAGAGGGTTGGGGAATAAAATGAACCCGTAGTCCAATACCTCCCAACAGTAATGCCAAGTCCAGGTATCCCTAATTCAAAGTGAATACCATCTATGGGAATTTTAAATAATTTAAGGTCTTCTAGCATATTGTATTCTTTGGAAAATGCTTATCCAAAGGAATTAAATCGAGGCCGCAATAAATAAATTTTCCAAAAAGTTGTATTCTCTGTTTAATAATCTTAATTGTTCGAAATTTACCAGATCAGAATTAAAATTATCAGATTTATTTTTTACATTTTGCACATCACTGAAAAATGGCTATTCCGACGTAAAATATTGTAAAATCGAGGAAAAAGTAACTTCACCAAAACAAAGCACTTGCTTATTTGCCTTCTGATATGCAGCCGCCTGTCAGTGTAGTTTATAATTACATGAAAAAAAACCTCCTAAAACACTAAAAACAGACAAAACAAGTTGTGCGGGAATTTACTCAAGTAATATTTCTTAATAACCCCAAAACTCATTGGAAAAAAAACATAGAAAAAAAGGAAATCTTGTTAGGTATTCAGTGTAAGATTAGAGGAGGCATTTCAAAGGACATACTTGTAGATATTTATCTAATATATCCTGCGGATAATCATATCAAAATCCACATAAGACCAAGACTAAGCTGATTATGTTTCCGTAATGGTAGTGTAATTTTCTTTTGTTCCAAGTGCAGAAATGCTTATTGTTTTTACTTTATTCTATTTTATTTCTTTGGCAAAAAAAATAATAAAGAAATAAATACATAAAATTATGTGATTTCCAAAAAGGGCCATATTTAAATCTTTTAGAAGTTGTTGCAAACTTTTTTTTTACTTTTTATAATTTAATATGGTGTAGATATTGATATACGATCACTGGCTTGTGTTTCTCTAATGGGTTCCTGACAGTGATGATTAACTTTAACAATTATTATATTGAACTTATGCATCCATGACATCCAGACAACACTTTCAAGTTACTATCTCTCTCTCGATAATTTTTATATGCTGATCATCAGCAACAACATTAACACCAGTACCAGGTGAAAAGAAAACCATTGTTTATATGGCTACAATGGCACCGGTCACGGGGTTGGATATATTAGGAGCAAGTGAACAGTCAGTTCTTGAATTCTATTTGTTGGAAGCAGGAAAAATGGGCGAAAAGATTTGATAGACTTTGACTAGAAACAAATAGTGATTGCTAGAAGGTTGGGTCAGAGCATCTCCAAAAGAACAAGTCTTGTGGGGTGTTCCTGGTATGCAGTGGTTTGTATCTACCAAACGTGGTGCAAGGAAGGACAACCGGTGAACCAACATCAAGGTCATGGGCCCCCAAAGCTCATTGATGCACATGTGGTGCGAAGGCTGGTGTCACGAGCGCGATGGCGCTCACCTAAGATCAGCGTTGTTTGGATCTTTATGGACAGATTTCTACAATGCGGAATTTTATAGCAATCATGACTGTAATACCTGGCATCCCAAGCCATGGAGGTAATACAGAAATATAAGTACCAGTCAACACCAAATGATTTCTTGACCAAGTGGTTGCTGAGCGAAAGCACATTAGCTATATACTTCTTCTCAATAACAAACGGTAAATGCTCATGGTATTCCATGACCTTCAGGGCAGGTCTACAATCAGATACAATGTGTTGCGTTTTGTAGATAGACTTGGCGTCAAGCCGGTAACTTGAGGGGTTGGTAGATTTACTGACGTGCAGGGCAGAACCACTCACAGAAACCATGTAATATGCTTTGTGATTAAACCATACACTTGACAAGTAACGTAAAGTATGGATTGATTTAACAACCTGAAGGACAGACCCACAGACTGGAATCATACGGTATGATCTGCAGCTAGACCTGGTATTCGGCAGACAAATTGAGCGGTTGATAGAATTAGCAACCTGAAGGGCAGACCTTCTAACTGAAATCATGCGGTACAAAATATGCATACACTCTGTGATCACAGCATACAACATGTACACACAAACAAGGGTTAATCGTAAGAA
Organism: Leptobrachium leishanense; assembly: GCA_009667805.1. Taxonomy (NCBI): domain Eukaryota; kingdom Metazoa; phylum Chordata; class Amphibia; order Anura; family Megophryidae; genus Leptobrachium; species Leptobrachium leishanense. Next base: position 25,780,475 of record CM019072.1, on the reverse strand, counting down.
TCGTCAGTAGGCAGTCCGGGTCAATCAACAGAAGCAAGGTCCTCGTACTAGCAGAAAGTCGGCAATAACACAAACGTAGCACTGAGATAAACTCAAGAGATAGCTGGCGATGAGGGAAAATAACTCCACGTCAGGGCGACGAGTAGTGTCTCGCGCCCTGTACTTAAGACCGGCGGCTCCTCGTCATCACGCTAAGCCCGCCCCCTCAGACGCCGATCTGCCAGCTTGTACTCCTGGCACCTGGCCAGCCAGCAATGCCGCCGGGTGCCCAGACACCCCAGGCAGCGCCGCGGGGCCGAAGATGTGACAGCTGGCCCATCTGGTTTGATCACAAAGAAGAACTACTGTACCTCAACTGCTGAAAAACCATAATGCTGGCCATGATAGAAAGGTGTCAGAACTCACTTAACAAGTACCACCTACCTAGAGATTGTTGTAGACCACCTACATAATTATGGCATTTGTGTTCCCTGGCGGCAGTGGCCTCATTCCGCAGTATAATGCAGTGTGTTGAAAATAACTCTATAACTGTCACACACCAAAATATTTTTATTACTACTGTAAAACAATTGTATTTTGTAAGTTATTGAAATCTAATTTTAGTCGATTCCTCCAGTAGTTAATAATGACTCAGAGAGAGAACAATGAGCCATTCAACGGTAACGCGCTGTTCGACTGACGCCAGAATTCTGAATTTTGTAGAATCAGTAAACACTTCCCACATTCCCACATTTACCTCTGATCCCCCGATGAAGAGGGCAGAGTTATCCACCATATCGTCTTGCCACAAGCAGCAAAGCAACAGAAACAAATAGTTCCAGTCATCCCTTCACGTCTCTTGTGTGACCTCACTTGTTTGGTCACTCTTGCCTCCATGGAGTCCTATGGAGGAGTCGAAACCAGAGGCTGTGCACCGGTATCTGCAATAGGCTCCTCAGTATTATGACTGATACTCTATACTCAATAACTCTAGCCTAAAGTACTCTGCACAAAAAGTGTCCATAACCACTATCTATAGCACTTAACCCCTTCACTACCAAGTGGTTTTCCAAAAAACTGTCAGTAACCAGTAATTCATTTTTAATGAATTATACAGTATGAAATATTTCCACTCTATTCCTTGCTGTAATAAACTATTTGGTAGGCAGATGTCACCACCTCCTGGCAAAATGGAGTAACTACAGTTCAGAGTTCTGTGCAGGATCAGCTGGGGAAAAGTTCAATAGAGACATTCCCCAGCTGGATTTAAACAGTGTTATAATGTCAGGCTTCATGCCAATGGTGCCAAAATCTTAGGGGCATGTTCAGGAGCCCAAATGCATACAAAATTAGTTTCTGGCGATCAAATTTCATTTGCAATCATACAGCATAGCTCCAGATCGTTTTAACATGATCTTGGGCTGCTGTGTCTGCTACTGTTGATTGTGTAGACGTTTACACCTTTTGGTCCTATGTTCACATGTATTTTTTTAAAGTAGTATTCCCCATTCTGTCAGGGTTATTCAGAGAGCACCGAAATATCACCGACATTTCAGTGCTCTCCCATTCCCCTCACTCCAGCTAGTCCGTTTCTCTGACTCTGTGGTTAATTCAGCATTTACCACAGGGTCCCCAAAGTGCAGAGAACAAGCCATTGAACGCATCTGAAAAACCGCCGCAAAACCCCCTAATCGATCGGGAAAATGCCGAATATCCCCTGAAAGCATCCGACGATCCACTGCAAAACCGGCGACTAGATCCAAAAAAGGCAGACGACCCGCCGAACAGAGCGCTGACCACTTGCCAGAAAAAGCCAACGAACGGGCGACAAAACGAGCTGACGAAAAAACAAAACAGAAAAAAACCTGAAACTTTTAAAAGGTGTTTGCAAAGAAACTACTGCATGAAAATGCCTGGAATTAATGTATAAGGTCCTATGGATAATAATAAAAAGGTCTGTTACAGAAAAAAAAATGGAAAAAAGTTTCACCCAAAAAATGCCTAAGGAATCCTAAAACATAAATAAATAAAGAGACTTTTTGCTGCAAGTGAAAAGAATAGACGGTTGAATAAATATTTAGTAAAAACAGGGAATTTTTTTGCATTTAATCCTATGGGATTCGCTGGATTAACAATCGAATGAAACCACCGAACATCAGGGCATTTCACTGACATTTCTCTGCTGTTCGGTGTCTCTGAATAGATTAACCATTACTTCTCCATGGGGTATTTCACTGCCTCCGAAGATCACAGTACGTTGCTGGCAATTCGCCAATATTTGGCGAACTGCCAGCTTTTTGAATAGCGAATGACCCCGATATTGCACTTTATGGGGAAATTCACCATTCGGTGCAATTTCAAGGCCAGTTCGGCTCTCTTTGAATAACCCTGTATGTTTTCAAGCGCTCCGAAAATTGTTGGCGTTATACAAATGTAGGTTATAATATTAACCCTTTAATGCCGCAGAACGTTCCATGACGTCCTGGCAGCAGGTGGGCTTTGAAGACATGTACACCCTTGTCTACAATGGGGCCGCCTCGGCCCCTCCCCACAGCCTTCTCTCGGCGCACCTCATTGGCTGCACGGGACGGCCTGAACTCAAGCTGTCCCTTGCAGCCAATGACGCTCCCTGCATGCCGGCTGCGGGGAGGGCTCGAAATCAGTGCCGCGCGATGTCACCTGTCGGCGAGGCGTACCTGTACGCCTCGCAGGCAAAATCAACCCCGTAAGGGCGCCACCCGCTCGTCCTTAAGGTGTTAATTAGAGTGCAGTGTGTCGATATATTCCCTCTTACCTCTTAGTACGCATTGATACATTTCAGAAAGGTCTCAATAAATATTTTCAGGATGGAAATATTAAAATGATAGATATTCATTTTTTTGTGTTTATTTTTTATGCGTATGGCTGACTGCACTTTAATGTAAACCAGTATCTTCCATGAGGACCTTATTATTTTCTCCTACATAGCAAAGGAATAACAAGGGATCACGGAAAGATTCTAAACTATACTAGGGACCAATATTCGAAAGTTCTCTTGTAAATACCTAGAAAAACCTCTTTAAAGAACGCTGCCGTATGGGCTGGATACCGACCGTAAGTTTACTCTCACAGTTATTGGTTTTGTGATATGTTATTTTTACGCTGGACATCAATCAGCACGTGGCGGTGATGAGAACGCAGGTTTTCTGCAGTGTCATCATATATCCCAGCTCGTAAACTAGAGTCACAGAATGGGATGAACACAATGTGTCATTTGAGAAATGACATTCATTGTGTGTAAGACAGTGCTATTTAGCAATGACAAGGGAAGAAAAGACGCAAGTATTACAGGTCCTAGAACCTTCATAAAGAGGTGACTGGACAAGGAGAATACTGTATGTTGTACATATGGCTCAAAAATATTATAACGTTTTCTTGGAAAAGAGCTACAATAAAATCTTTCTATAACGTTTTCTTTTGGGAGCAATGAGCTACCTGATCTTTTACCCTCACCTTAACCCCTTAATGCTTCAGGGATTGCTATGCCCTCTTGGTGGCAAGTGACTTAAATGCCGCAGGGTGGCATAGCATGTTCTGCATCTTTCTGGCCCTCCTCCAGCCCACATTGCTTACTAGCAGGTCGACCACCATTGTTGGCTGACCTTACACAGTCACTCTGCAGTCAATGACACGATCAGCCCATTGGCAATGGACAGGACCAAGAGTGGGCCAGAAAGTCTCAGGGTGTGCCGCCCAGAGTCATTTAAGCCCGCCTCCCGCTGAATGGGACATCGGCGTTAAGGGGTTAAATGGACAATTTTGGGGGTTGTAATATTAAATCTAAGCGTTTTAGTAATTGAGTTATTTTAGTTGTCTCTGCCCGCGCTAGGTCACCAAGGACTTATTGTTGGTAAAAGGGAGCCGGTAAGGTAAAAAATCACCGCAAGCAGATTTCCCTTACCATTGCCTGTTACCGTACCTATTCTGACCCAGCTGTTCTGTTAATGTCTCGAGTCAGAAAAATCTGGAGCTGCAGACAGATACCGGCAGCGTTGCTGTATGCTAGACATGTGCACAGCACAAAATTTCATTTTGGACGAATGGATTCATCCTAAAACGCAACTTATTTAGTTGCTAAAGAAATTAGTTTTCAGTTCTTTAGTATGAAAACAAATTTTGTTCATCCGAAAACCAGCGTATACAATTAATATTGCAGTGGTGGCTCCTCAAAGGGCTGAGGTCGCTGCTTGTTACAGTATCTCTCACTCTCAGCACAATGTGTCAGGCAAAGCTGTTACAGTAACTGACTGCTGCTCATCACAGCGCTCAGAGTTTCTGTAAAGCTAGTAAATGATATTTTTATATATAAGAGGTTATAACAATATTATTTCCTTGTCTTACTGAAACTCTGAGCGCTGTGATGAGCAGCAGTCAGTTACTGTAACAGCCGAGTCTGGTGCATTGTAATGAGAGATAATATAACAAGCAGCCGATCTCAGTGCTCACAGCCATTGGATTTAGAGGGCTCAAAGAAATAAAATGCTCCTCTCTGTATAATGTATAAAACATCCTCCTGCATTAATTAATACCCCTCTCTGTATAATGTATATAACATCCTCCTGCATTAATTAATACCACTCTCTGTATAATGTATAGAACATCCTCCTGAATTAATCAATGTCCCTCTCTGTATAGAACATCCTCATTGCTGGTCTCCTTCACTCAATGTAATATTACAAAAATAACTGAAACTAAAATGTAATGCATTTTCCTTTAGTTTCTTTAGTTTTTTGGACTGAGCAGTTTCATTTCTCTTGAGTCATACGAAAACTAAATTATCCCAAAATTCGGACGAAATCATTTTAGTACTAAAACTAATGCACATGTCTACTGTATGCTACTGCTGGTATCTGCCCCTAGAGTCCATATGACTCCATGCAGCCCGGCATGACTTTGCCACAAGCTCACAATATTTCTTCCCACTCTTCTGCTGTGTACAGTGAAAGGAAGTGGCACCTTTATCACAGTGGGACGAGAGGTGAAATTGTAATTTATAGGGCTGTTTATTTTAATGTTTTAACTGATTTTGCTTTTACAAAATCACTTAACACCAGGTCCTGGGTGTTGACTCCAGCGGAGATCCAGAAGAAAAGAATGAGATACATCAGAATAGCTCATTCTTCCCAACCTATGGGCAAATTAACAACTCCTATACAAAGGGTTTAAAGAATGGAAGCTGTTATTATAGGTCAAGGAGTCGCAATGACCGATCTACCGAACTGAAAAAATGGTATAACAACTCCAGAAGTTACGTTAGCTGCTGGAGACATTGCGCATAACAGCCCCTGCCACTAAGTCAATGACAATAGTGAAATAATGACCCTTGTTTCTTCAGCTGCCTTCTAGTGCAATTAGCTTGCGTGTTGTATTGCTTGTTTTTTGCATTCATATCAAGTGGTGAGGGATTCTGCTGCCATGCTCACCACTGAGTATGAGTGGAGAGAGATCAAGTTACAGAGCGCTAGAGGAAGGCGCATGGCCAAAGAAATGGGACGCCAGATGCTTTGTTAGTCTACTAGAAATGTAAAAAAAATGTAATTGTTTTGCAAGTCTTTAATGTTTATGTTTCAAAGAATTAAAGAGAATGATGTAGCTTGGCAGTATTCCCAAAATATTTAAGGTATGAGAAAACAGTATTAGAATATCTCTTTAACCCCTTCCATAAAACCAAATGTCTTCGCAATTGGGCTCCAGGAGGTGCCCCTAATGTTTCAGCACCTCAAGCTTGACACCCGAGGTGCTACAATGGTTTTTACAAGTGTAACACAGAGATATTCCCTTGTTGAATCACATAGCCCCAGCTGCAATAGCTCCTTTTGGCCAGCAGATGGTGACGTCTGACTGACAAATAGAATTTTTTTTTGGAGAAAGTATTTTACCAGGAAGAATAAATTGAGATTTCTCTCGTTTTCAAGTATGTCCTGGGTGGCGAGTATGTACCGTTAGGTGTCTTGCCCAAGGACACTTACTGGAGAGGTGCTCTTGCTGGGATTCAAACCTGTGTCTCCACAGCTATGGAGCAGTGCTGTTACCTCTACTCGAATCAGTACAGTGAATCATACATTAATTATTTATTGAGGCTTTTCCTACTTTATAATTCCTGAAAAGTGATTTAAAAATCTATAAGTTCCCAGCAGTAGATTTTTGGAAAATAACTTGGAAGTGAAGGGGATCACAAGCAGTGATTTTCATGTTTGTTATCATAAACATAAATTAGTAATAATAATACTAATTAAGTAAATATATATAAAGAGCAGATAGGGGACTGCATTGTAAACACACAAGTTGGATTCATCCACCTAACACTCGCATGCCTAGGTCAATAACCTTACCCGTGATTATTTTCTAAATTCTAAAGCACCCCGAGCGAGAAATGCATTATTACATCAATCAATTAACACAGATGTAGTGCAACAATGCACATTATTGCCATGCAGAAGTCAACCAAAGCCATCAAAACAAATGGGCTTAATGAGGAGTAAAGTATCCATTGAAAGTAACATCTTTGAGTGTTCAGCATCGTATTGTTTATTTTGCACAGTAACATATGAAGACACCCACACACACACGTTCATTTCGATGCCACCTCCCGTCTAAACACCTTCACTAATTAATTCAGCTTTTTAGCGACTCTTATCTAACTTGCCACGTGTCTTTTGTCAAGAACAATTCTAATGCTGGCTGTTTTTTTAAATATCTTGATTATACATTATTGGGTTTAAAGTTTGAGCCTTTTGTCATTCAAGCGAGAAACCAGAGATTTATAATTATTATCTAAATGACATTATCATCCACTGTTATACAAAAGGTCATTAACGGATGATAATTTGTAATTCAGTTGATGCAACAATGTCAGAACAGCGAATGTGACCAGAAAGATGAGTGGCCGTGATGCTCCTTGAAAATGTTAATGCAAAGAAACTTTACTAGAGGAAGGCTTATTTGTTTCTTAACCCGTTCACTACCAAATGGTTTTCCATAAGGTCACTGGAACGAACTGATGTGTTATGGAAAACCAAGCTATATTTCCTATTAACCCCTTAAATTGTGGCTGTCAAACTTTGACCCCCAGCTTTTTCTGAAGTACAACTCCCATGATACCCCGGCCGTCTAATGCAATTGCGGAATTCTGGGAAGTTTATTTATTATTTATAAAGAGCCATATTACATTAGTTGGTGCTAACTTAACCAGAGCTGTTGTAAACTTACCAGAGCCATTATAGCCTATGGAGCTGTTACGTTAACAACAGTTCTGGTTAAGTTAGCACCAACTTTGTAATACTGCCGCAAGTATTTTACCAGGAAGGATAAATTGAGATTTCTCTCGTTTTAAAGTATGTCCTGGGTTCAAGAACATTGAAATTTTACAGTCGTTACAGAAATACAAAGTAATAAATGCAAGCTATTAAAAACAAAACACAATTATTCATATTAACACAGAAAATAAATATGTAGGAAATATAGTCACTATGTTACATGTTTACAGGCACATTCTGTATATAGTCACTATGTTACATGTTTACAGGTGCATTCTGTATATAGTCACTGTGTTACATGTTTACAGGTGCATTCTGTATATAGTCACTATGTTACATGTTTACAGGTACATTCTGTATATAGTCACTGTGTTACATGTTTACAAGTGCATTCTGTATATAGTCACTATGTTACATGTTTACAGGTGCATTCTGTATATAATCACTATGTTACATGTTTACAGGTGCATTCCGTATATAGTCACTATGTTACATGTTTACATGTGCATTCTGTATAAAGTCACTATGTTACATGTTTACAGGTACATTCTGTATATAGTGCAGGAGGGGTGGGGTCGCGCCTATTCCCCGAAGGGTTGGCTACAACCACCAAATGCATCCAGCCCAACAACATGTGTAGAACATAACAAAGAAAAAAATGTCATCTGCGCTTACTCCAATTATACCGTGTGAAACTAAACACAATTAGAGGTTTGGTTTCTTATTAATGGCTATTATAAGGCTAGCTCGCCCGCCAACGTCACGGCACCTCTATAAGGGCGAGTCCTAACCAAAATGAAACAACAGGCTGCTACATAGCAAACCATACCTGCTCATGCTGCTTGTCAAACATGAGGTAGACTGGTGGGCCTTTATTTATGCTCCCCCAGAAAAAAAATCCACTTTGGGATCAAAACAAAGACAAGGAGCGGAGTCTTGCTGCAGGGATGACCTGGCTGGAAGTACATTGAAACATACATAGTGCAGGAGGGGTGGGGTCGCGCCTATTCCCCGAAGGGTTGACTGCAACCCCCAAATGCATTCAGCCCAACAACATGTGTAGAACATAACAAAGAAAAAAATGTCATCTGCGCTTACTCCAATTATACCGTGTGAAACTAAGCACAATTAGAGGTTTGGTTTCTTATTAATGGCCATTATAAGACTAGCTCGCCCGCCAACGTCACGGCACCTCTATAAGGGTGAGTCCTAACCAAAATGAAAGCACAGGCTGCTACATAGCAAACCATACCTGCTCATGCTGCTTGTCAAACATGAGGTAGACTGGTGGGCCTTTATTTATGCTCCCCAGAAACAAAATCCACTTACATGTTTACAGGTGCATTCTGTATATAACCACTATGTTACATGTTTACAGGTACATTCTGTATATAGTCACTAAGTTACATGTTTACAGGTGCATTCTGTATATATTTCACTGTGTTACATGTTTACAGGCGCATTCTGTATCGAGGTATATTAATATAGATCTCTTAAGGGACTTTAGACTGGGGAAGATTTCATGGTGTCTAGGAGGTTATTCCATAATTGTGGTACTCTGTAGGAAAATGAGGATCAAGACACTTTCTTTTTGTATTGTGGCATTGCAAGTAAGGTTCTGGTCCTGGATCGGAGGTTATAGGATGATGGAACTGCTGGGGGAAGCAGTCTATTCGGGTAGGGTGGTAGTTTCCCAGAAAACCTCTTAAATACCAGGTTGGAAAGGTGAAGAGTGCATCTAGATTCCAGCGACGGCCAGTTTAGCCCTTTTAACATGTCACAATGGTGGGTCATTGTAGCAGAAAGCGGCAGAAAGAGTTATACAATGTAGTAAGTTTATGAAGGTGCGTTTGCAGGGCTGTTGCATACAAAACATCTCCAAATTCTCCAAAGTGTAGGCATCAACATCTGGGGGGGCATGAGTTTGACAGCCCTGCTTCAACCATCACACACACATACACTAGATACACTGTAGTTATCGTAAGGGCGGCCATCAGAAATCTTAGGGGCCCCTTACTGAACCACTGGTCGGAGCCCCCATTCCCTCAGCTGCCCGTTTCAGTAAAGTAATTAAAAAGTAATACATTTTGCCCCCTCTCCTGCTTACTTAAAGCCATGGTGGTCCAACAAGGGGATAAAAAGTGTTCCTGGTGGGTGACCATTCGCTCTTCTCTCCTACATGGTGCAGAACCTACTAATCTCTCCCTTAGTGAGGAGTCAGAGCGCTTTGACCAACCCCAGATGCTGCGGCCCACTTGGAAATAACAAGTTGGTATCCTGGTGGGCCTATTCTTGGTGGCATGGAGTGACCCATACTACTGTGGCACTTACACATGCTGCACATGGTCTAGCAAGGGCCAGGGTCCCTTAAATTATCATGGGGTGTCACCTCCCTGACGGCAGCCCTGGTTATCATTTTACTGTATATAGACTGTATCGACAGTTTCCTTTGCTGGTCAAGCCTAGAATAGCACTAAACAGAGGTGACTACGGTGTTACCGTACTTGGCTGACATGTCTAAAGTACTGTAACTTTAGAGATATCTTCTGAGGCCCATGTGCAAACAAAATCTGTTTGCAATTCTGTAGAATCATTCCAGGTCAAATTAATGCGATGTCGGCACCCTCTGGCGATTTTGAAGATCGTGTTTACTCGATCGGAAGTGAAGGGATTAAATACACTTACTATAGAGTCACTGCAGCTACACTATCAGGTCTATTCAAAGAAAGGTGAAACTCAGCAGAATGACTGGAGAAGTGAAAATTCTAGGTCAAGATAGCCAAACTAGAAAAATTCGCCCATTTATCTCACTTTCCAAATTGGCTGTTCGGTCTAGATTGTTCTCTTCTCCTAACAATTCTCCAGAGTTTCACCTTTCTCTGACTAACCCTGTAGGGCTAAAGCAGTGTTTCCCAAACCTGTCCTCGGGACCTTCAACCAGGCCAGATTTGCAGATCTCCTTGGGGAAATGCAGACTGAATCCTGCAATCACTGAGCAGCAAATCATATCACCTGTGCTGTGCTTCAGATATCTGGCAAACCTGGTGAGGCGGAGGGTCCTGACTGAGGACAGGTTTGGGAAACACTGGTCTAAAGTGTTCCCAAACAATTTTGTGTCCACAGTTACATGGGAGATTCCAAAGACATAAGGGGTTTTTCAGAGAGAGCCGATCTGGCCCCAAAATGTCACCGAACAGGGAATTTCCCCATACGGTGACTTTTTGGTGCCATTCGGCTATTCAAAGAGCAGGCAGTTCGCCAAATTTTAGTGAACTGCCTGCAAGTACGGTGCCTGTTCGAAGGCAGTGAAATCCCCCATAGAGAAGCAATGGTTTGTCTATTCAGAGAACACCGAACAGCAGAGAAATGTCTGTGAAGTGCCCTGCCATTCGGTGGTTTAATTCGGCAGTTTATTCAGGCGAATCCCATAGGCTTCAATTTTAAAAATATTCCAGTTTTAATTCAGTATCTAATAAACTGTGTATTATTTTATTCTGCAGTAAGAAGTCTCTTTATTATTAGACTTTTTTAGGATCTTTTAGGCATTTTCGGGGATTTTTTGTCACAATTTTTTTTCATTTTTTTTTCAAATCGTTTTTTCATTTTTCTGTAATAGACCTTTTTATTATCATTCATTGGATCTTTTATGTAAATTCCAGACATTTTCGTTGAGTAGTTTTTCTGCAAGCAGCATTTCAAATTTCAAACTTTCAAGCAAACTATTTTTTTATGTTTTTACTAGACATGTGCACAACACAAAATTTAGTTTTGAACTAATGGATTAGACCTAAAACGCAATTTATTTAGTTGCTGAAGAAATTAGTTTTCAGTTCTTTAGTATGAAAACTAATTTCATTCAACCGAAAACCAGTGGATACAATTAATATTGTAGTGGCTCCTCAGAGGGCTGAGATCGCTGCTTGTTACAGTATCTCTCACTCTCAGCACAATATGTCAGGCAAAGCTGTTACAGTAACTGACTGCTGCTCATCACAGCACTCAGAGTTTCGGTAAGACTAGTAAATAATATTTTTATATATAAGAGGTTATAACAATATTATTTCCTTGTTTTACTGAAACTCTGAGCGCTGTGATGAGCAGCAGTCAGTTACTGTAACAGCTTAGCCTGATACATTGTATTGAGAGATAATATAACAAGCAGCCAATCTCAGCACTCACAGTCACTGGATTTAAAGGGCTCAAAAAAAATGCTCCTCTCTGTATAATGTATAGAACATTCTCCTGCATTAATTAATACCCCTCTCTGTATAATGTAGATAACATCCTCCTGCATTAATTAATACGCCTCTCTGTATAATTTATAGAGCATCAACCTGCATTAATACCCCTCTCTGTATAATGTATAGAACATCCACCTGCATTAATACCCCTCTCTGTATAATGTAGATAACATCCTCCTGCATTAATTAATACCCCTCTCTGTGTAATGTATAGAACATCCTCCTGAATTAATGAATTAATGTCCCTCTCTGTATAGAACATCATCCTCAATTTATACCTTTCTCTGTATAATATATATAACATCCTCCTGCATTAATACCCCTCTCTGTATAATGTATAGAATATCCTCCTGCATTAATTAATGCCCCTCTCTGTATAGAACATCCTACTGCATTGGCATGTGGAGGGTGCAGAATTTAGGAATGCAATGCTTATCCAGCACAGGATAGGGAACTTTTACTTAAACTTTGTATCTCTGTGGGGGAGACAGACAGGACATAAAAGCAGGGGAGAGGGAAAATATTAACGTAAATCGGTCTGAAAGCTCTGAGAAGAGATGACTGGCACAAATTAATATTTATAATAAAATAAAGCACTTTAAATCCAGGGTAAACATTCAAATAAATCAGACTGAAGGCTCATAAGGACAGAGTAACTATGAGAGCTGGATACTAAATGTATCAGACATAAAAAGCCCTTTATAACAAGCAGTACTGGAAGAGGAGAGGGACTTTATATAAAATGTGTATTATAGATGAGGAAAGGGGGATAGTGCTCCTGGATAATATAAAATGTATCAGACCTAAGCCCCTATTATGCAGAGCAGGAGGGGAGATAACACACATTTTATAAAGTCCCTCTCTTCTCCCAGCGCTGCTTGCTATAAAGGGGTTTTTACTATCCAGCCCTCCTCTGTCATTAGCTTTCAGTGTGATTTATTTGAATGTTTTCCTTCTCCAGCTGCTTTTATCATCTTGTCTGCCTCATAGACATGCAATGGTTAAGTAAAGGTTTCCTCTCCTGTGCTGGTTGTCTGCTGCGAGTGAGTATTCTGGACTGGAGCTCTATCACTGTCAGATATTCAGGTGGGTTCGGGAAGGATTACACATACAAACTTTTTCTGTAGCTTTGCGATGTTGCGCTCTTCATTGCTGGTCTCCTTCACTCATCAATGTAATATTACAAAAAGGACTGAAACTAAAATGTAGTGCATTTTCGTTTAGTTTCTTTCATTTTTTGGACTGAGCAGTTTCGTATCTCTTGAGTCATACTAAAACTAAATTATCCCAAAATTCGGATTAAATCGTTTTAGTACTAAAACGAATGCACATGTCTAGTTTTTACCCCGTTCATCTGCGTGTCGTCTTTTTCCGGCGGCTGCTCTGCGCTGTGATCGACAGCTGCTCAGATTTTTCCAGGGTGTTCGTCTTGTTTTTTGCGGCGGTTTCTGCAGGTTTTCGGTGAGTGTTCTGCGAGTGTTCTGCGGGTTTGCGGCAAGTATTCCCTGCAATACGGGGGCCCTGCAGTGCTTGCTGAATACACCGCAGGGTCGGCGAACTAGGAATCTCCAACTCGCTCTGAAGTGCAGGGAACGAAAAGTCACCGAACGTGCGGTTACTTTTCGGGTCTCTCTGAATAACCCTGTAGATGTTTCTGAACTACAAGTCATATGGTGCTCATACAGCCCAAAGTGTGACTAAGCATCATGGGATTTGAAGTTCCAAAACACTTGGGTTGCCAAGGTTCGCCGTCACTGAATTAGGGTATCTTAGTATCCGTTTATAGAGAACATGTCCATAATTTTATGTTTTGTTTACATTTATAATGTAATTGTATCATTTTAATATTGTTTAACCCTTGCTGTTGGGTGGGATTTTGCCTGGCAAGAGGGCCTTAACACCGGCCTGGAGTGCTACTACGCCCCAAAAGCCAGCTGCTGCGATGGGCCACTCCACTGGCCCGCATCCGCTGCTGCCAGGACCAAGTGGATTTATGGGAAACCACTTTCCATTGCAGACAGTGTAAAAATTAACGTACCCTTCATATAATACATTTTAGATATAGTAAGCTTATTCAAACAGCCCCCCCGCTGGCAAAAAGTGCTACTACGTGTATAATAACACAACCAGAGCTCCACCTCTCTGTTTAAGAAAAAAGGATCCTCACGCTGTTCGAACAGCTTCAGCACCCTGGACGACATGTCCAAGGTGCTGAAAAAGTGCAGACACATTCTGGAGCCCACTTGCAAATTAATTTTGTTTGCTGTGAACAACATCCCTTTGCGTTGTTTCAGAATATGACAAGATCGAGTTTACTCGATGTTGGAGCTTTTCAACATCGAGTATACTCGATCATGGTAGTGAAGGAGCTAAGACTATGTAGAGCATCACCTACAATAACCTGTTATGCCTTGTCCTTTGCACCGTCCTGTCACTAGACAGGTCGTCAGCATCCTGATTTCTCCCTTGGATATAGTTTTGCTAAAGTAAAAAAAAGCAACATATTTTTCCAACCTTTTTGCTTATGAATTTATTCCGAGTTTTAAAGCGTCTTAAAAAAGGGGTTTAAAACAGCACTATTTATTAAGATGAGGTCCTATCATTTATTACCCTTGACTTTCTATTCAGAATTCAGGTTTATGTATCACTTTTCAAGAAGTAAAACAGAACGCGCTCAGTATTCAAGAATTAAGATTAACCACGTGTAACCTCACCGAGCTATTCTTCGCTAGAAAAAAGGAGGAAAAAAAGAAAAGAAGCTGCTGCATCCAATCTTCATTTGCACATTTCCTCCGTACAACCTCAGAAAAACCAAAACACATAAAAAAAAGATGCTGACAGCAGGCACGAGCTATTTTATAAATTATAACGTAAATCATATGTCGCGCGGAATACCCATTTACCATATTGCTACATTATGTATGAAACTATTATCTGGAAGGGAGCTACACGTGGAACAAAGAAAGGATTTTTTTTTTAAAACAAAAACGGTAAAACGTGTCACAAGAGCAAGTGAAAATGACTTAGCTTTGTTTAATTGGCCTTTTTTATTTCATTTTGAGATATATTGCAGGGTGGGGGGAGCGGGTTGCTCGGCACGCTTTATATTCCATAATATGGTTCGCGACCTGCTTAATTTGATTCTGCTTTTAAAAGCATTAGTGCAAATAAAAAAGCTCTGGGAAGAAGTTAGCATCTACACAAAAGTATGTAAATTTACCCTTTAAGTACTGTTTAATATTTATATTTAATACACTGCAGGATAAAAGAAAGTGACATTTATTGACGACAATAACAAATTGCTCGGCGGCAGATATGAAGGGTAACTCCATCACCTAATACGACAGGCGAAAAATTAAAAAAAAAAAAAAATTCACGTGTCATGCAGACTAATGGGAAGCTGATAATTCGCTCTTTGGCAATTTACGAATAGGCTGGTAAAATTTTAATTGTTTTATGGGATTTTTTAAAAGTGTTTAAATTTCTTTTGTTTAAAAAAAAAAAGTGATAAAAAGACAAAAAAGATAAAGAATATATATAAAAATAGAAAGAATTCTGGTGATTTCTATTGTTCAAGAAAAAATGGTGATGAAAAGTCAAAAATAAAAAGAAATATTTAAAAAAATTAGTTGAAATAATTCTGGCCATTTCTACTGCTCAAGAAACAATGGTGAATAAAAAGACAAAAAAATTAAAAAGAATTTTAAAAATATAAATAGAAAGAATTCTGGCAATTTCTACTGCTCAAGATAAAATGGTGATAAACAGACAAAAAATAAAAAATATGTATAAAAAAGATAAATCAGATAATTATTGCCGAGGTCATTTACACATCCCAGCAGTTCAAAGAACTGCATCACAGAGATCATGTGCTACATTGCACATGTGCTGCTCAAGAAAAAATGGTGATAAAAAGACAAATAAATTAAAATGAATTTTAAAAATATAAATAGAAAGAATTCTGGCCATTTCTACTGCTCAAGATAAGATGGTGATAAAAAAGACAAAAAATAAAAAAAACATAAATCAGGTTATTATTGCAGAGGTAATTTACACATCCCAACAGTTCAAAGAACTGCATCACAGAGATTATGTGCTACATTCCCCATATACAGTACAGAACTCTGGGTAAGATATGCAAATGACATCTGTAATTTCTCATTTTTTTGCATCCTGAGACTGTTTTCACACCGAACCCTCCAATTAATGCCACACCATGCTAGATGGCTTTTTTTTTAGCAGAGTTCAGGTGTATGCAACAGGTCAAAGACACTCCTGGACAGTTGTTTTGGGTTTATTGTACCCTCATTAGCAGGAACTAGGCATGACTAGGCATGACCAGTTGTGGCTTGATGCTTAACCCGTAGGGCAAACCAATACTCATTTACAGTCAGGTCCAGAAATATTGGGACATCGACACAATTCTAACATCTTTGGCTCTATACACCACCACAATGGAGTTGGAATGAAACAAACACAATGTGCTTTAACTGCAGACTGTCAGCTTTAATTTGAGGGTATGTACATCCAACTCAGGTGAACGGTGTAGGATTTACAGCAGTCTGCAGATGTGCCTCCCACTTGTTAAGGGACCAAAGGTAATGGGACAATTGGCTTCTCAGTTGTTCCATGGCCAGGTGTGTGATATTCCCTCATTACCCCAATTACAATGTGCAGATAAAAGACCCAGAGTTCATTTCAAGTGTGCTATTTGCATTTGGAATCTGTTGCTGTCAACTCTCAAGATGAGATCCAAAGAGCTGTCACTATCAGTGAAGCAAGCCATCATTAGGCTGAAGAAACAAAATAAACCCATCAGAGAGATAGCAACAGCATTAGGCATGGCCAAAACAACTGTTTGGAACATTCTCAAAAAGAAGGAATGCACCGGTGAGCTCAGCAACACCAAAAGACCCGGGAGACCACGGAAAACAACTGGTGGATGACCGAAGAATTCATTCCATGGTGAAGAAAACACCCTTCACAACAGTTGCCCAGATCAAGAACACGCTCCAGGAGGTAGGTGTATGTGTGTCAAAGTCAACAATTAAGAGAAGACTTCAGAGTGAATACAGAGGGTTCACCACAAGATGTAAACCATTGGTGAGCCTCAAAAACAGGAAGGCCAGATTAGAGTTTGCCAAACAACACCTAACAAAGCCTTCGCAGTTCTGGAACAAGAACCTATGGACAGATGAGACCAAGATCAACTTGTACCAGAGTGATGGGAAGAGAACAGTATTGGAGAAGGAAAGGAACTGCTCATGATCCTAAGCATACCACCTCATCAGTGAAGCATGGTGGTGGTAGTGTCATGGCGTGGGCATGTATGGCTGCCAATGGAACTGGTTCTCTTGTATTTATTGATGATGTGACTGCTGACAAAAGCAGCAGGATGAATTCTGAAGTGTTTCAGGCAATATTATCTGCTCACATTCAGCCAAATGCTGCAGAACTCATTGGATGGTGCTTCACAGTGCAGATGGACAATGACCCAAAGCATACTGCAAAAGCAACCAAAGAGTTTTTGAAGGGACAGAAGTGGAATGTTATGCAATGGCCAAGTCAATCACCTGACCTGAATCCCATTGAGCATGCATTTCACTTGCTGAAGACAAAACTGAAGGGAAAATGCCCCAAGAACAAGCAGGAACTGACGACAGTTGCAGTAGAGGCCTGGCAGAGCATCACCAGGGATGAAACCCAGCGTCTGGTGATGTCAATGCGTTCCAGACTTCAGGCTGTGATTGACTGCAAAGGATTTGCAACCAAGTATTAAGAAAGAAAGTTTGATTTATGATTATTATTCTGTCCCATTACCTTTGGTCCCTTAACAAGTGGGAGGCACATCTGCAAACTGCTGTAAGTCCTACAACGTTCACCTGAGTTGGATGTACATACCCTCAAATTAAAGCTGACGGTCTGCAGTTAAAGCACATTGTGTTTGTCTCATTCCAACTCCATTGTGGTGGTGTATAGAGCCAAAAATGTTAGAATTGTCCCAATATTTCTGGACCTGACTGTATGATATGTGGAAGGCAAAAAAATGGAGGCTTTTAATCTAATTTTTTGCCCTCAACCATAGCTATAAAAAATAAATCAAAATAATTCTGGAAATTTCTACTGCTCAAGAGAATATGGTGATAAAAATAGAAAAATAAAAAAGAAGTAAAAAAAAATAGAAAGAGTTCTGGTAATTTCTGCTCAAGAAAAGTTTGTGATAAAAAGACAAAAAATAAAAAATGTCTAAAAAAAATAAATTGAAATAATTCTGGCGATTTCCACTGCTCAAGAAAAGATGGTGACAAAAAGACAAAAAAACAAAAAATATATTAAAAAAATAAATTGACAAAATTCTGGTAATTTCTACTGCTCATGAAAAGATGGTGAAAGGAAGACAAAAAAAAGATAGAAAGAATTCTGCCAATTTCTACTGCTCAAGAAAAAATGGCGATAAAAAGACAAAAAAATTAAAAATATATGTTAAAAAATAAATTGAATTTTTTTTGGCAATTTCTACTGCTCAAGAAAAAATGGTGATAAAAAGACCAAAAAAAAAAAAGAGTTAAAAGAAAGAAAGAATTCTGGCAAATTCTACTGCTCAAGCATAGATTTGCTTATCTTTAGGACAGCACCCTCGGTGCTGGGTTCATCTCACTGTTCTGGGAGATAAGATTAGGGGCCTTGATCCTCTCGCTGTTAGAACAAGACCTCAATTTCTCAATGCCTCTATTTAATCAGTATCCTATTTTAGATGCCACAAAGCTGTCAGCCAAGGAAAATAAGCTATCCTCCGCCAAAGGGGTTAAAACGCATTCCGCAACGTGCAAATTCCCTTTCTGTACAAAGTTCCACCTGCATCCTCCATCAGGCAAATTACTTCTGACTTTTAATTTATTTCCCAGGGAAATGGAAAGGTATGGCATAACCAAAGTCAATAGGGAATAAAGAATGAGGTATAATCAGAGTGTTCGCCGATTCAGAGGCTCCTTTGCTGTCAGTTTTAATCGATTCTCGGGACGCTCAATTTATAGAATGCATTGACATGTCCTTTCTGCTTTGTGTTTTATTTTAGGCTGGTGTAGTTAATAGCCTCAACAAGTGACAACTGATATTTGATGCAATAATGCCTTAAGCGTACGCTGTCCATTAGACTACCATGTAAAATTATGACATTGCTACACTGTTTCCTGCTTAAACACTACGATTAGCAAAGGGGGCTTCCTATTTATATAATTCTCTGCACGTAAACCCCCATTTACTGCTGAGAACACGCATTTCTCTTCGATCACCGAGCTGAGAGTAAAGAAAATGCTGAAACATGAGACCGGTTGTCACATTACTCGGATCTCACATGCAGAAATTCCTGTTACACAGTTACATGGTTACATAGGCTGAAAAAAAGACATGCGTCCATCAGGTTCAGCCTTTCACACATCACCTACTGCTGTTGATCCAAAAGAAGACAAAAAACCCAGTATGAAGTGCTCACCAATGTGAAACATACTGGGAATAACTTCCTTCTTGACCCCAGATGGCGTCAAATTTTTCCTTGGATCAAGAAGCTTACCCACATATTAAATATTATAACCCTTAATATTCTGTGTTTGCAGGAAGTCATCCAGTCGTTTTTTAAAAGTCTGTACAGACTCTGACCCAACCACCTCAACAGGCAGAGAATTCCACAGCTTTATTGTTCTCCACTGTAAAATAACCCTTCCTATGCTTTAGGCTGAATTCTCCTCTTCTACATGCTTGGCACCGATTGGACCAGGAATCCACAATTGCCATTTTTCTTCTCTTCTTTATTAGATATCCAGTTTAATGTATCTCATTCCCTGGAGTTGTGGACCAATAGTCTTCATTCGGAGTATAAGATCATTAGTCTAGTGCTGGGATGACAATCTCTGCCTCCCCAGATGTTTCTCAACTACAACTACCATGATTCTTTGGCCAACTAATGCATTCAAAGAATTCTGGGAATGGTAGCCCACCAACATCTGCAGGGTCAGTGTATGAGACCCCTGGTCTAGTGCGTACCTTCAATGTAATCTAGACATTAATAAATCCACTACCGTGATTATTACAAGACCAGCAGTACCTGACACAGCAGCCCAAGATCGAGTAAAAGATTTTCTTAACTAAACATACAAGAGAAAAACAAAGCACATGTAAGATATCAGCAACATCAAATAAACGCAAAAAGGACATTTCATTTTTTGGTGGTCGTGGCCCTTTAACACGATATGGAGCTATACTGTGTCTTTGCAAATTTGTTTGCACTATTTCGCTATCAATTTGTCAGTATTTGGCAAAATGAAAGCTTATTCAATAGACAAATTGCCCCGAAATTGCAGATATGATGACATTCGCCGTTCAATTAGAATTGGGGCAAATTCAGTCCTTAAAGGGTTAGTCAAGAAGGGCCGAACTTGCCAACGAATTGCACTGAATGGTGAATCTCACCGTATGTTGCAACTTCATGGCAGTTTGGCTACTCTAAAAGCTGGCAATTCGCCAAATATGAATTGCCAACAGTGCAGTTCGCCGCAATTCGGCATCTTTCGGCGGCAGTGAAATTGTCCCAAAGAAAAGCAATGGTTAACCTATTCAAAAGACAAAGAACTGCACCAAAATGTTGGCAAAATGCCCTGATTTTCGATGGTTCGGTTCAACAGGTTTAACCAGTTGAATCCCATTAGATTCAATGTAAAAAAATATTACCGTTTTAATAATTCTTTTATTCAACCATTTATTCTTTCCAGTTTCAGCAAAAAAGCTTTTTATTTATTACTTTTAGAATTTTTTAGGTATTGTTTTTCTGGATTGTTTTAGGCAAAAATTTTGATTCCCATTTTTTCTTATATGTGTTTTTTTTAATTCTGTAACAGATCGTTTTATTATTTTTTATAGGTCCTTTTGTATTATTTACAAGGAAGTATGGAATCTTATAATAATGGAAAACATATACATATGAAACACACCCTCCCCTTAGTTCTTATATACTCTCCAAGTCTCTCCTGATTGGGTCCAACTTAATTTATTTATTTATTTATAAAGTATTTTACCAGTAAGGATACAATGAGATTTCTCTCGTTTTGAAGAATATTGAATTTTTACAGTAGGTACAGAAATACAAATTAATAAAATGGAAGATATTAAAAAACAATTAATAATTGATAGCCTCCTTGGCGCTATCCATATATGGAAATCCTTTGAAACTCCTCCAGAATGACGGATGGACGGAGGAAGAGTCAAGGAGGAGCACGCTTGTGGACTCAGCCCCAGTGAAGACTAGGGATGAGCTGTTCGGTTCGGACGGTTCGGAGTTCGGGCTTAACTTAGCCTGTTCGGTTAGATCGTGAACTCCGAACATTTCCGGGTGTTCGGAGCAAGTTCGACCACAATGCATCACAATGGCCCATAATGCACTTTCACAGAATAGACAAGTATCTGGCGCCCCCTAATGGATATAGTTAAACAATGCTGTTTGTACACAAACTATTCTTAAGTCCAAAGGACATAGAGCATTAAATTGCAGTTTAAAAAGTCAGCAGCAGATGGTTCACACACTGATAGTTCACCTCCAACCACCAGAAAGAGTCAATAATGGAAAAATGTGGTGACAGTCCGCGCTTCCCTCTTTTTTTCCTTTCCTTTTCTCCCCCTGAAATCTTGGTCGAGGATCTTCTTTAAGCAGTTAATTGCTTTCTTTTATGCAGTCCTCAATTCTCAAGATATATGGGGATAGAAATGAGAAACATGTGTTTTTATGGATGACACTATGTTTCTCATTTCTATCCCCATATATCTTGAGAATTGAGGACTGCATAAAAGAAAGCAATTAACTGCTTAAAGAAGATCCTCGACCAAGATTTCAGGGGAGAAAAGGAAAGGAAAAAAAGAGGGAAGCGCGGACTGTCACCACATTTTTCCATAATGCACTTTCCCACTGGCCTGAAGCTCGTAATTGGCTACAGCCTTGCACCTGACCACAGATCTGGTGCAAGACAGGTTCAACAGCTTCAACAGTATGCCAATCACCGCCCAGAGTCCTGATTGGGCAAATTTTGCCCAATCATGGGCTCACAGAGCTAAGTCCCGCAGTACACTATATAACGTTTCCACGCGCTGATTCACCACGCATTTGAGAGGAGATTTCATAGGTGATTGTTGTGTGTTGTTACTGCCGGTCTGCCACGCTACTGGGGGGGTCTGGGGGGTCTCATTTCTACAAAATATCAGGGAATTTAGGTGATGTGTGTCTTGTCACTGTGCCAGCAAGTTTTTTTGGGGTCACTAATTTCTTTAAAACATTTGTGAATTGAGGTGATCTTCTGTGTCTTGTCACTGTGCCAGCAAGTCTTTTTGGGGGTTACAAATTTCTTTAAAACATTTGGGAATTGAGGTGATCTGTGTCTTGTCACACAGCCAGTACCACGCAGTATTTTGGGGCTCACTTAGTTCTTTAAAACAATTGTGAATTGAGGTGATCTGTCTCTTGTCACACAGCCAGTACCACGCAGTATTTTGGGGGTCACTAATTTCTACAAAATATTTGGGAAATGAGGTGATCTGTGTCTTGTCACACAGCCAGTACCACGCAGTATTTTGGGGGTCACTAATTTCTACAAAATATTTGGGAATTGAGGTGATCTGTCTCTTGTCACACAGCCAGTACCACGCAGTATTATGGGGGTCACTAATTTCTACAAAACATTTGGGAATTGAGGTGATCTGTGTCTTGTCACACAGCCAGTACTGCGCAGTATTTTGGGGGTCACTAATTTCTTTAAAACGTTTGTGAATTGAGGTGATCTGTCTCTTGTCACACAGCCAGTACCACGCAGTATTTTGGGGGTCACTAATTTCTACAAAACATTTGGGAATTGAGGTGATCTGTGTCTTGTCACACAGCCAGTACCACGCAGTATTTTGGGGGTCACTAATTTCTTTAAAACATTTGTGAATTGAGGTGATCTGTCTCTTGTCACACAGCCAGTACCCCGCAGTATTTTGGGGTCACTAATTTCTACAAAATATTTGGGAATTGTGGTGATCTGTGTCTTGTCACACAGCCAGTGCCACGCAGTATTTTGGGCGTCAGTAATTTCTACAAAATATTTGGGAATTGTTATAATCTGTGTGTTCTAACTGGCTGCCACCCATCAAGGGGTCTCACTGATTTATAAGAGGTTTCTGAGATTTGTAATCTGTGGCTTCTCACTGCCACCCATCAAGGGGTCTCACTGATTTATAAGAGGTTTCAGTGCCACCCATCAAGGGGTCTCACTGATTTATAAGAGGTTTCTGAGATTTGTAATCTGTGGCTTCTCACTGTCACCCATCAAGGGGTCTCACTGATTTATAAGAGGTTTCACTGCCACCCATCAGGGGGTCACACTGATTTATAGGAGGTTTCTGAGATTTGTAATCTGTGGCTTCTCACTGCCACCCATCAAGGGGTCTCACTGATTTATAAGAGGTTTCACTGCCACCCATCAGGGGGTCACTCTGATTTATAGGAGGTTTCTGATATTTGTAATCTCTGCCTGCTCACTGACACCCATCAGGGGGTCTCACTGATTTATAGGAGGTGTCTGAGATTTGTAATCTGTGTCTTGTCACTGGTTGCCAGCTATCAGGGTGTCTCACTGAGTTATACCAGAGTTCTTTAAATCTTTAATCTTTATACCAGAGTAGAATCAGAGTTCTGTATATATTAATCTATATATCACTCACCATGTCTGAAAGAACAAAAAGGACAGGCAGACGCTCCCAGACACAGATAAGAGGGCAAGCAGACCCTGTGTCGGGAGGCTGTGCCTCTGGTCGTGGTGGACGTGGTGCATCCTCTGCAGGGGCACGCTTGTCCTTTCTAACTGGTGCTGGCCGTCTTAAGCAGCAGCAACATACAGAGGATTTGGTGGATTGGCTAACCAGGCCATCCTCATTCTCCGAGTCCTCTGCCAGCCAGGCTTCTAGTGCTTTACAGTCCACCTCAGCTGCCAAAGCATCTAATGCAGCCTCCATGTCCACAGCTACTCCTGCCGTAGCCTCGCTATCACACACGGAGGAGTCAGCTGAATTGTTTGACTACAATGAGAGTGACATGCTGCTTGAGGATGCGCAGCATGTACAGTGCTCTGATTCAATCTCTGAGGTTGAGGAAGGGAGTATAATCAACCTAGAGGAAGGGGGTGCCAGTGATGACACACAAATAACTGGCACTCATGTTGCCCCAGCAGCTGCAGCATACTGCCAAGTTGGCTCCAGTGACGAGGAGATAGGGGGTGATGATGACAATGATGATGAGGTCACTGACTCCACCTGGGTGCCTGATCGAACAGAGGAATTAAGTGAGGAAGAGGAGGAGGAGGAGGCACAGCAAACACGAGGCACAACATCCTCTGTGACCAACCGTAGCACTAGCCAGTCCAAGGCATCAGATGTCAGAGCTACTCTGGTGCAGAGCGCTGTTGTCTCAAAGAACACATGCAGGAACTCTGTTGTCTGGGAGTTCTTTAAGAAATGTGCAGTAGAGCGCAGCGTTGCTATTTGTAATCTATGTCAGATGAGGCTTAAGCATGGGAAAGATACCGGACACTTGGGTACCACGTGCTTGAGGCGACATATGAACACCTGCCACACATCCCGTTGGCGCAAAACGTTGCGTAGGTCCTCCTCCACCTCATCTGTCTCTACCTCCACTGTATGTCCTGCCATGTCATTGCCTACAACCTCCACCGACAGGGATGATGCTACAGTAATGGATGTGGTAATGGCACCAACCTTCTCTCCGCCCTACGCAAGGGTAAATTGACGCATGTACCATGCCCAGCACACGTCCTAAATCTAGTGGTACAGCGCTTCCTAACCAAGTACTCAGGGCTGCCAGAGCTTCTCAGCCAGGCCAGAAAAGTCTGCAGCCACTTCAGACGGTCATTCCCAGCAAGCGTTCGCCTGGCAGAAATTCAAAAAGAATTCCACCTTCCCACAAACCGTCTGATCTGTGACATGCCCACCAGGTGGAACTCGACATTAGCAATGCTGCAGCGTCTGCACAAGCAGCAGAGGTCCATCAACGAGTACCTGTGTGAGTATGGCACAAGGACAGGTTCAGGTCAACTTGGTTTCCCCCCCCGCAGTGGCTGATGATCAAGGATGCATGCACTGTACTGTCACCTTTTGAGGAGGCAACGAGGATGGTGAGCAGGGACAGTGCATACATCAGTGACACAATTCCTTTAGTGTTCCTGCTGGAGCACACTCTGCGGGGAATTATAGATGTGGCTCTAGAGGCAGAGCAGCGAGAGGAAGAGGAAGCCTTCCCTAGCTCTCAATGCCCCAGTCTTTCCGCAGACAGCATTCCAGCGGGACCTACTCAGATCAGACAGGAGGAGGAAGAGGAGGAATATGTAAGTAGTGGGGGCATTGAAGGTGGGGATTCCTCAAGGGAGGGTTTCGTGTGCCCAGAAACACAAGAGCTAGTGCGTGGCTGTGAAGAGGAAGTGCACAATACGGTCATCCTCATTGACCAGGAAGACTCAGAAGTTAATGCCACCTCCAACCTATGCTGCATGGGCTCCCTAATAATGCAAAGCCTGCTAAAGGACCCCAGGATTCATGCTATCAAGGAGAGGGATCATTACTGGTTGGCAACCCTTCTTGATCCACGATACAAGGGTAAAGTTGCAGAGCTCATCCTGCCCGCACAGAGGGAGCACAGGATGAAAAAAACTTGAGGACGCTCTAAAGCGACACTTGTGTAACACCTTTCCAGGCACTGGTAGATTACCAAGTGCTGACACAAGTGCTTCTGAGGCTGCGGATGATCAGAGGAATAGTGGTGAAGGCCAGGGCTGCTTGACTGATGCATTTTAAAAAAATTTTAGTCCACGACGCCCAGGGACGTCAAATGTAGGCACCCATTGCCAGCGTCTTCACAATATGGTGCAGGACTACCTAGGGGCAAGGGCAGACCTGGATACCTTTCCAGCAGATTATCCACTGGCTTACTGGGTGTTGAGATTGGATCACTGGCCAGAACTTAGCCAATATGCTATGCAGCTACTAGGTTGCCCTTCATCCAGCGTGCTTTCTGAAAGGATGTTCAGTGCCGCTGGAGGTTTTGTCACAGACAAAAGAGTGCGTCTGTCCACCGACTCTGTAGACTGGCTGACATTTATAAAAATGAATCAGTCCTGGATCAGCAGCTATCAACCCCCTGATGCTGACGTAACGGAATAGATCGGGGATGTCTTCTGCATTCACAAAACCTCCAGCACTGAACTCTTCCACAATACCACAAAAGGGTTACGGTGTGAATGCATTTGCTGCCATGAAAGGCGCAATATTTGGCTGCACTGACGCCTGTGCCAGATTTATATCATTTTAATTTTTTGAACCGCAGGGTCCAACCCTGCACTCTTCCACAATACCACAAAAGGGTTACGGTGTGAAGGCACTAGCTGCCATGAAAGGCACAATATCTGGGTGCACTGACGCCTTGACCAGAATCATATCTTTTTAATATAGGACCACATGGTCCACCCCTGCATTCTTCCACAATACTACAGAGGGGTTACTGTATGATGATACTTGCTGGCCTGGCACCAAAGGCACAATATCTGGGTGCACTGACGCCCATTACCAGATAAAAAACTTTTCAATATAGGATCGCAAGGTTCACCCCTGCATTCTTCCACAATACCACAGATTGGTTACTGTATGATGACACTTGCTGGCCTGGCAGTCTTGCACCAAAGGCACAATATCTGGGTGCACTGACGCCTTAACCAGATGCATATCTTTTTAATATAGGACCGCAAAGGTTCACCCCTGCATTCTTCCACAATACCACAGAGGGGTTACTGTATGATAGTACTTGCAGGCCTGGCACCAAAAGCACAATATAAGGGTGCACTGCCACTGACGCCTGTATCAGATTCATATCCTCAGAGGGGTTACGGTGTGACGGCACTGTTGGGGACGCTAAAGGACCAATTTTGAAGCACCTATTGTTACTTTCATCCAAAGCCTGCATAAGTTTCACAATAATTTAGCCAAAAAAATCAGTAAACTTTTTCTGCGTGTCCGAAAATGTCTCCTCTTTTCATACAGACTGCCACCCCAAGCAGTTGTTTATGGATAGATTAAAGGAAAAGCATTTACCGTCATTTGAAACGTAATTTTTTGGTTTTTAAGTGTTGCTATACATCCTAGAAATCCGCCACTTCACAGGCAGGTTATGGGGACCTCCTAGGCAAGATATTTGAAGGAATTTTTCGTTTTTATTTTTAACCATTATTTCATGGAAAACTCACTGTCCCTTTAAAAACGTTTTTTTTTTTTTTACTTTTTGTCCTTGTTTCCTGTCCCCCAGGTCACTACCCGGACCCCCATACACCTTTTATGGCAAATATCTAGCATATATGCCCTCTTGGAGGGCACTCTAAAAACCGAATTTTCTGCCCCATTGACTTGCATGGAGTTCGAGTTCGGGTTCGGACTCGAACATATGGGAAGTTCGGGTTCGGGCCCAAACCGAACTCGGGGGGTGTTCGGCTCATCCCTAGTGAAGACGACTTGCTTAAGTTCAAACTGAGCATCGGAATGTGGAAGACAGGGTATTTAAGTGACTTTGACACTGTGGCATGGTTGTTGGTGCCAGACGGGCTGGTCTGAGTATTTCAAAAACTGCTGATCTACTGGGATTTTCACACACAGCCATCTCTAGGGTTGACAGAGAATGGTCCGAAAAACAGAAAATATCCCTTGAGCGGCAGTTGTGTGGACGAAAATGTATCATTGTTATCAGAGGTCAGAGGAGAATGGACAGACTTGTTTGAGATGATAGAAAGGCAACAGTAACTCAAATAACTATTCGGTACAAGCAAGGTATGCAGAATACCATCTCTGATTGCACAACACGTCCAACCTTGAAGCAGGTGGGCTACAGCAGCAGCAGACCACACTGGGTGCCACTCCTGTCGACTAAGAACAGGAAACTAAGGCTAAAATGCGCACAGGCTCGACAAAATTGGATAATAGAAGATTGGGAAAACATTGCCTGGTCTGATGAGTCTCGATTTCAGCTGTGACATTAAGATGGTAGGGTCAGCATTTTGCATCAACAACATGAAAGCATGGATCCATCCTGCCTTGTATCAATGGTTCAGGCTTGTGGTGGTGGTGTAATGGCGTGGGGGATATTTTCAGTTTGGGCCCCTTTGTACCAATTGAGCATTGTTTAAATGCCACAGCCTGCCTGATTATTGTTGCTGACCATGTAAATCATTTATGACCACAGTGTTCTGATGGCTTCTTCCAGCAGGATAATGCTCCATGTCACAAAGTTCAAATCATCTCAAACTGGTTTCTTGAACATGACAATGAGTTCACTATACTCCATTAATTTCCACAGTCACCAGAACTCAATCCAACAGAGCACTTTAGGGATGTGGTGGAACAAGAGATTCGCATCATGGATGTGAAGCCCACAAGTCTGCAGCAACTGCATAATGCTATCATGTGAATATGAACCAAAATCTCTGAGGAATGTTTCCAACATCTTGTTGAATTTATGAAACAAACAATTAAGGCAGTTCTGAAGGCGAAACAGGGTCCAACCGGTACTAGCAAGGTGTACCTAATAAAGAGTCTAGGGGAGTGTATATTAGTCAACTACAGTATCTATTCGCTATCATCTATCGATCATTATATATCTATGCTACTATGTATGTATGTATGTATGTACGTATGTATCTATCATCTATCTATCCATATCTATCCATCTATCCATATATATCCATAAATCCATATATATTCATCTATCTATCTATCTATCTATCTATCTATCTATCTATCTATATATCTATCTATCTCTATCTATCCATATATATCCATCTATCTATCCATCTATCTATTTATCTATCCATCCATCTATCCATATCTATATATATATCCATATCTAACTATCTATCTCTCCATTGAGTGAGAACTGAAGAAGAGTTTGTCATGGAAGGTCAAACAATTGCTCATCTTAGGTTTCAAAACCAAACATCTTGTACAATGCTTTAAGATATTCTCCTGGTGTAGTAATAAAGATAAAACGTTTTTAAACATGACTTTTCCAAAGTTTGTAATAAGTGACAGATATCTTAAAGTAGCCTCAGTAATGTTGCATTTATATCCATGAAACTTGAATGGAATCACCTTTTCACGTTAAGAATTCACTATTCCCGTAATCTATTTGTCGTCTTCTTATATCCGAATGAATCCTTGGAGATGAGATGGAAAATAGTCATTCATTTTCTGACATATGAATGGGCCTCATAGCTTTGTGTCATTTCATTTTTTTATGTTCCATCTCTAAGAGCGAAAATCGAATCATTAACATTCTACACGTGTTGGGAATCGTCCGAGGCTTTTAGATGATGATGATGACTTTCTTGCATTTCTTACAATCAAGAGAGGTTTGCTTATGTTCAGTAGCCTGTACATAGTTTAGAGGGTGAAGAAATTCCCAGAACTATCCCATAGGAATAAACTCTATTATAGGGGTTATTCACTAAAGGGGTTATTCAAAGATCACCTATTTTGTTTTGTGCACTTTGATACGATTTGGTGATTCAAGTTCACCGACCCTGCAGTGAATTCAGTATTCACTGCAGGGTCCCCGAAGTGCGCCAAATATCACCACCCGCAAACTGTCCGTTGGCGCTGACAGCCGTCGCTCTGCGAAACTGACTGCCGCATGCTGCCAAAAACAGCTGAAATCCACTGCACGCCGCTGAAAAAAGCCGATCAGACGCCGAACTGGTAAAAAAAACAGAACTCTGCTATTTTTAGAAAGGTAAAGGGATGTACAAGGAAGTATGGACTCATATTACAATGGAAAACATATATAGTGTCGTATAATCATGGCAATGGGACCTCAAATTGGATGAGACTCATAGGATCCCTGCGATGAAACAGCACTTCTATGGAGCTCCTGTATAGTAGGCTGACTTCACTGTGTCTTATGTTTGGGGATATGGACGGTCTCACCATTCATCATCAGCTGATATGATGCCGATACCTCCATTACTCCCAAATAAAGGATGGCAGCCACAGGATACCAACGAGTATAAAATTTATTCAGCATAAACAATAAAACCAATAAAAGTCTGACGCGTTTCGTCTGTATTTTCAGACTTTTTCAAGGGCAATAATTCATCAAATTAAACAATCATATGAAACTCCCCCTCCCCTTAGTTCTTATATACTCTCCAAGTCTCTCCTGATTGGGTCCAACATAATTGATAGCCTCCTTGGCGTTATCCATATATGGAAATGTTCCCGTTTCTGGTCCTGAGTCAACAAGCATGCTCCTCCTTGACTCTTCCTCCATTCATCCGTCATTCTGGAGGAGTTTCCCAGGATTTCCATATATGGATAGCGCCAAGGAGGCTATCAATTATTAATTGTTTTTTAATATCTTCCATTTTATTACTTTGTATTTCTGTACCTACTGTAAAAATTCAATGTTCTTGAACCCAGGACGTACTTGAAAACAAGAGAAATCTCAATGTATCCTTCCTGGTAAAATACTTTATAAATAAATAAATAAATGATGCTGGACCCAATCAGGAGAGACTTGGAGAGTATATAAGAACTAAGGGGAGGGTGTGTTTCATATGTATATGTTTTCCATTATTATAGGATTCCATACTTCCTTGTAAATAATACAAAAGGACCTATAAAAAATAATAAAATGATCTGTTACAGAATTAAAAAAAGCACCTTTAAGAAAAAATGGGAATGAACATTTTTGCCTAAAACAATCCAGAAAAATACCTAAAAAATTCTAAATGCATTGAGTTCCTGCCATATGATTGGCTGATTAGCAATTTTGTGTTAACAAGTAACAGGTGTACCTAATAAAGTGGCTGGTGAGTGTATATAGATAGATAAGTAGGTAGGTAAATAGGTAGATAGATACATAGATACATAGACATATAAAGATCGATAGATGACAGCTAATGGATAGAGGATTGATAAATATAGATAGACAGACCATTTGTAACTGGTTCATGTGAGGTCCATCTCGTAATATAATAAAAATGTTAAAAACTAATATAAATAAGTACGAGGCAAATGTCAGACGAGCTCCCAGTGTTGGGAATGATCATAATTATCAAACATACTGTTTTGAGATGAAAAGAACTCGCTCGCCAAGGTCAGCCACAAGCACATAATCAAGTTTAATGAGCAAATTCAATTAGAAATCAGAAACTAGGCTAGATTTAATGTCCCAAGAGCTGATGCAAAAAGTACGACCATGAGTCAAGAGGTCAGCTCCCTCCACCGAAACCATATCAATCAAAGGAAAGCTTCTTAAACTCAGTCTGGGCTATGTTAGGACAGATATCGTAATTATATGACTACCGGACACATTTGTGTTCCATAAACACCCATATACGCTTGTTGCCAAACACAGCACGCTATTACTTGAGGCAGAGGACCGGATACATGTGTACTATCACTGCCCGGGGTGCTCAGCCTTGGCCCTCGAAATGTTTCAGACCTACATTTCTCATGAATACCCAGCCACTCATTAGGTGACAGAGCCTTGTGGGAAATGTAGTTCCAAAACATGTATAAGGAAGAAATAAGCTGAGTTCAGGAACAAAACATCAGTAAAATATAACCTTAATCGATAAAAAAAAATGGTGCCAATACTGTGCACCAAAGCACGGATAATGAAAGGACTAACAACAAAAAAAACATTAGGTGCCAAGCTCACAGCAATTTAGGTGAAAGTCCGGACTTTAAAAAAACACAAATGCAACAGTAGCTATGCATGATAGTCTACTTAAGACACACAGTAGTTCAACACGCATAGGGTTCACAGGAGGTGTACTTCTTCACCCATTCTCTCGCTTGTCTAGTAAATAAAATTAAACTGGCTATATTGAACCCTTGTCCTGGTGAAAAAGAAACAAGCCTTCAAGGGTCTGCGGCAATAGGAAAGGTAGGACAGTCTGCACAGTAAAAGTAGATGGACTAGAGCAGTGTTTCTCAAACCTGTCCTTGGGACCCTCAACCAGGCCAGATTTTGCAGATCCCCTTGGGGAAATGCAGACTGAATCCTGCAATCACTGAGCAGCAAATCATGTCACCTGTGCTGTGCTTCAGATAACTGGCAAACCTGGCGAGTCAGAGGGTCCTGAGGACAGGTTTGGGAAACACTGGTCTAGAGGGTCTAGAAATGGGAAGAGGCTAACATGTAGTGAGACAAAGTGGGGGTGTGAGGATCCTGAGGACGAGCAAAAGCACTAGTGGCCTGCTCTACGGTGAGGCCCGCTCAGGTCTCACAAGGTTTTAGCTTGCTTCTGCCATTACAGGGATAAATGCTCCATATGCAAATCAGCCTGCTCTCACCCAATGAGGGTGGCCAGTACTGACTGCCAAGGATTTCATCCCTGTACGAGAGGTGCAGCAGCCCCCGACGATCGTTTCGGCCTTGTTAGGCCTCGCCAGGAGGGTATAGCTGACACCCCTCTAGGCACATCAAGCAAGGGGTCCACGTCTGGATGACCCTGTAAACTTATAGTGAGACAAAATGGGGGTGTGAGGATCCTGAGGACAAGCAACAGCACTAGTGGCCTGCTCTATGGTGGGGCCCGCTCAGGTCTCACAAGGTTTTAGCTTGCTTGTGCAATTACAGGGATAAATGCTCCATATGCAAATCAGTCTGCTCTCACCCAATGAGGGTGGCCAGTACTGACTGCCAAGGATTTTATCCCTGCACGAGAGGCTAACATATAGTTAGACGAAGGTGTGCCTGCTGGGAGTCAGTGCGTCAAAGATTCAGTGCAGGACAGCCTGTGAGCTTTGAAAAAGCTGTGAGTGAGCTAAAGCCAGACAACAAAATATTGACCTCAAAGATTAGTGATACTAGAACCCCTCGCTGTCAGTATGCATGGAACTACTAAATATAATCAAATAAATAACTAGAGGAGTTTCGCTGCATAGTCAGCAGCGTCACCAGGAGTATCGTAGTATTTTTGATACAAACAAGAGAGTTACTATTTGCTTGAGGGGTGAATGATCAAACAATATATAAACACAGATCATTCAGAAGTTCTGACTTAAGCATTCCAAGACAGAATTATCACAATACAAGGCAAGAACATGCTGGCCTAAAATCCTACATAAAGTGTGCTTAACCCCTTTCACCACCAAGTGGTTTTCCATAGAACCACTGGAAGAAACAGTTGGTTTTATAGAAAACCACTTTACAATACCCCTAGACTCCATAACCACCAACCGCACCTATGCAAACCGACGAACCTCTGCTGGTCAATCATGGTAATGTAGGTGGGACTGTCTCGAGTCTCTGTGACGATCTGGACATTCTGATCCCCTAGCGCCCCCTTGTACCCCTTTTACGCTTGACAGACATGAACTATGCTGGTTCCTGGACTTTCTATGAACATTTGGATATCTAAACCCTGGAGCCTCACCTGTGCTCACTTTGCCTGGTCAGCTATGCTTAAAAGGAAGCAACGCCCTGAAGGCATTGCTTCCTCATTTGAAGTCCTTGCCTTATCCAAGTGCAGACTTATCCTTCATGAGCTCTTGCCTGAATGCCTCTGGTTTCTCTAAGACTTTCCTCCTATACCCTCTGAGAGATTTTCTGGACATTATTCCTCACACCGGCACCCTCCTTTGCTCCCTGTGCCCCCGCATATTATTGACTTCTCGTGTACCAGTCCCCTTGCTCAGGCCCTGACTATCGTTGATCGCCTGGTTCCTGTTTCGACTCCTGCTTATTTATGACCATTCTCTCTGCCTGATCCTATTGTACTGTTGCCTGATATATCTGAATATTGTAATTATTAGTTCATTCAGTGTTTTCCCTTCCTGTATACTATTAGGTTACCTTCTGTGTCTAATATTTCTCTCGCTGCTTCTAGTATTCTGTCCTCTCTCGCTACTCCTTGTTTCTCCTGCCTCCTATCTGCTCTAGTATTCAGTTCTCCCAATACTCTCCGCCATCCTTCCATTGCCTCAGTCCCTTTTCTGTATCTCTTCTTTTTATAGTTACTTCCTCTAGTACCCCGCCTCCTCCTGTTGTTTAGTTTAGATATTCCTGTGTGTATCGTTGTGCTGAGTTCTAGTTTCTTGTCTGTTCTATTGCTTTATATGATTAAACCCTGTTGGAACCTTTATCTGTCTAGTATTGTGTCACTGCATCTTGGGTTCACACCACTCCCACCTGCACACCATGTATGGCCCCAACCGTGACAGTCTCAGAAGAAGACACATTGTCTGCCATGCCTGATGTACATTATCATTTGGGACATATCTTCAGGGGTGCCGGACAAAATCCCTACAGCCAGGTTCCCTAATGCCAACATCCAGACGGCCAACTTCCAGACAGAACAAGTGCCGGACATCCCAACTTCCCTACACGGCCAACTTCCAGACATCCATAATCCCAGCGGCTAACCCTAAAACTAACACCCTAACCCTAGGTTTAAGGGGGGTTAGGGCTAGGTTTAGGGGGTTATGGCTAGGTTTAGGGGGTTAGGGTTAGGGCTAGGTTTAGGGGGGTTAGGGCTAGGTTTGGGGGTTAGGGCTAGGTTTAGCAGGTTAGGGCTAGGTTTAGCGGGTTAGGGCTAGGGTTAGGGGGTTAGGGCTAGGGATGTGCGTTTCGGGTTTCGGAATTTCGGAATTTTCACGAAATTTCCCGATTCGTGTCTTCGGATTCGGCCGAATTTCCGAATCGGATCGGACCCGAAAACCGACAGATCTGAAAAGTTTTCCGAGCCGAAACGAAAAAATTTCGGATTTTTCGAATGGACTTGAAATGTGTCAAATCGAAATTTATTTTTGCTCTATTCATGATTTCGGTTCCATTCGTGATTTCGGTTCCATTTCAGTAATTCTGGACATCGTATATTTAACTATTATCGGCTATATCGCTGATTCTGTAAATTTTGTATTTGTAAATGCGTATCACTTGTTTCTTGTGGCATTCGGGTCAGTTTAGCGTTTTTTTAATTGTTTTGTTCATTTTTTTTGTTCCTTGGCTTTCATACCATTTTAATATGATTAAAAAAAGTAAACCATAGTAGTTTACGTCAAAACGAATAGAGTTAGACACTTTGAAACGAGGAGAACAGACGTTCCAAAAAAACCGAAAATTTCCGAAATCACGAAAAGTCGATACAAAAAACGAGCAGAGTGACTCGAAAACACGAAATATGGTCGATATTCCGAAAAAAAATGTATACGAAAAACGAGCCGAACCGAACCGAATCTAAACAGAAATCGGCCGAAACGAGCCGAATCGAAATTTTAAACATCCGAACGAATCGAACCGAAAAAAAATCGGTGCACAAGTCTAGTTAGGGCTAGATTTAGGGGAGTTAGGGTTAGGGCTAGGTTTAGGGGGTTAGGGCTAGGTTTAGGGGGTTAGGGTTAGGGCTAGGTTAATGGAGTTAGAGTTAGGACTAGGTTTAGGGGGGCTAGGTTTAGGGGACTAGGGTTAGGGCTAGGTTTAGGGGGTGAGGGCAAGGTTTAGGGGGCTTAGGGTTAGGGCAAAGTTTAGGGGGTTAGGGTTAGGGCTAGGTTTAGGGGGTTAGGGAGTAGGGTTAGTTTTAGCCGCTTGGATTTTGGATGTATGGAAGTTGCCCGTCAGGGAGTTGTCTGTGTAGGGAAGTTGGCTGTCGGGATTTTGGCATTAGGGAACCTGGTTGTAGGGATTTCGACCCAAACCCATTCTTCAGCCCATGTGCAATAAACAAACTTTGTTTGCATCTCTACAGAATAATACCAGATCGAGTTAACTTGTTCTCAGTCAATTTTGTGGTGCTTTTGAAGAAGGTGTAAGAACATAATGTTTTAAGGATAGTAATCTTTGAAACCGGGATTACTCTTTTTATATATTCTGCATCAGGAGTCAACAACCATGGCCCACCAGATGTTTCTGAACGACACCCACCATGATCCTCAGCCACTCATTTGGTTGGCAGAACATCAACATCTGTAGGGCCAAGTCTGCTGACACCTTCTCTACATAAAGGTAAATATTATGACAGAAAGTTATTTTAGATTCACAATAAAAGTGTTTTATCAACTACACTCACAATGATGTAATTATTATGATACTGTAGACAATACATTTCTTGCCGAGGAATTTACATATTTCAAGTAGTTTTATTTGCCATCTCTTTTTCCCCGTTTTTATTTTTATATTTTTTTCCTGTCCGATACTGTTTCAGGCAGCGAAAGTATAAGCTGTGAATCCCATTTCAGGTGTTACAATTCATAAATAAATTGATTTTTAAATTCCCGTTGGTAACTGATGATTTAAATGTATCACTTTTACTGGCATGTTTATATATTTTACATTTGAAGCAGGGAAAGAAATCCTTTAACGGGAGATAAAAAGCATTGTCAGCATAAATTCCCATTTTAATCAGTAGGTAGAGTCTCAGCGTGTGATTTTGTTTAAGATCTGAAATTCTTTTATCTCTGTTTTAGAAGCCACCACTTGACCGAGAACATGATTATTACAAGTGATTCTGCATCAATGTTTTTGAAGATAAGGTGAGTGGGAAGAAGAAACAAGTCCAATTTTCCAATATGATTCATAATGAATTAAATCCATTTTAGAATCTCATGGATTATTTAGTTTAATTTTGTGTTCCTTTTAATTGAGTGCGAACATAAACACAACTGGCAAAGAGAAGAAAATCTCCAGCTGTGCCATTCAAATAACTGCGGCAAACTTCGTCTTTGACACACTGAAAAAAACAGATGATAATAATTAGATATTACACAATTCTTTCAAAAAACCTTATCGTCTTTTGGGGCACCAGATTCCAAAAACAAAAAAATAAAAACATACTCCTTGCCCCACAACGTTACACCAAGAATGACAAAGAGTACCATTTCTGGTGGATAAGTTTAAAGCGTAATTCCGACTGGGAATCCCTTTGATGGCAGTGGGGCTGGAGGAGACCACCAAATCAGGCTTTCCTAGTTGTTATGCTGCATCTGTTGTGGTAGTCCACCTCTAGTCATGTGGGCCTGACTGTGCTCTTGGTCTTCACTTGCTTCTTTTATCTGCCCACCTCTTCAGTCACATCAAAAGTCTTCCAAGAAGAAAATTTGGACACTCTAAACTTAGGGCTCGACTCAATTCTACCAGATGTTTTTATTATATAAAATATTGGCTGCTTGTGGCTGATATTTTTTTTGGAAATATTGGCTGTTTCGGTTGAAATAAATTGGCTGAAGCCGATGTTCGAAAAATGCCCCTGGTCCGAAATAAAGCTGGCCGGTAAAACGGACGAAAAATCTTATTTTCAACCAGTCTCATACAGGTTTGTGCCTTACAACATGGCAGGCTATTAGAAATATCTGATGTCTAAAAAAGATTTCAGCCTAATGTCCTCCATTTCCCTACCTGAAAATCCAGTTGTCCACACTTTTTAGCATTTGATTTTTTTTTGGAAATCGGCAAACCGAGAAGTTGAAATGAATTGATAAAGCTGATATTCCCATAGAAAAGTATAGCTGCAAGATATTCCATCCGAATTTTTATTGAGAATCAAAATGCTGAACTCTGAAAAATGGTCGAAAATCGGCCAAAAAGTCCCAATTTCGGCCATTGAGCTCTAATTAAATCAAGCCCTTAGTCAGGGCAAGTTTATTAAAATTTCATCAATGAGCAGAACGACGTGTCAACTCTCACTGAGTCTTCAAGCCTTGAAAAAGGCTCATTGAGAGTCGAAATATTGACTTGCTCATTGATGCAATGTCAATAAACTTGTCCTAAGAACTTCTTCTTTTAATAAGTAATATGTTTTTATATATGTTGGCATCCATTAGGAGACACGAATAAAAATTTTGGGATGTGTTTCCATTTATAATTTGCCTTAATGGTCTTGGTCAATAGTCTTGGTTACAGTACCAGAGGAATTGACAGTTTCTTCCATAATTGCTCCCTGATTGTGGTAGTCACCCTTCTCTTGGAGGAGAACAGAGTACCCACATTGACTACTATAGCTCTGACCATGTCAAAGTAGCAACCCTTCTGCTACCTCTCAGGGGAATGGTCTCTCAGGGGAATGGTAAGCGCCTCTCTTCTCCTGGAATGGGATGTATGGCTGTGCTTACAGATAAAGACCAGTGTCTCCACTGAAATTATGTAGTCTGGTCTTCTTAGAAAACGTCACGTTTCTTAGAAAACATTAAAAAGTGGAATTCATCTCCAGAAAAGCCAAAAAATGAAATGTTGATATGCAACTCACAGTCCAGCTCAGGCACAGACTGCATGAAGTCTGAAAGGCCAACCGAACCAGAAGCTGAATCTCTCCGATCACTGTAGTGTCTTGGCAACATTGACATAGAGTAGAACAAAAAATAATTCCTCATAAACCAGTACCTGATGATTGTGCATAGCTTTATAGAACGTAGTCTAATGTGAGATTTCAGACGCTTCAGTAGGTTGAGCATCTGGTGCTTAAAGGTAGCAACCCATCACTGGACGTTGGTGGTCTGTTAAGGGTTGTTGTCCTTCTTAATGACATAGGGATCATCTGAGATTGGATAATTTTCTTCTGCAGCTCTATGGCTCTTTCATCATTGAAGACCTGACATTGAGAGAAATTTATTTTCTTCGTGAAAATTATTTCCACAAATTATTTTTCTTCTTCTTTCTTATTTTTTTGTAAATAATACTTGATGCGACTTTCATTCATCCTATGTTAGGTGTTGCCTATTTTTTTTTCTATTTTCATCATTCTTTGATATCTAATTACTCTAGGTCGAATGACATGATATTATATTTTAAAAGAAATTGCATACATTGAAACTATTT
Source organism: Leptobrachium leishanense (assembly GCA_009667805.1). Lineage (NCBI taxonomy): Eukaryota > Metazoa > Chordata > Amphibia > Anura > Megophryidae > Leptobrachium > Leptobrachium leishanense. The sequence goes on along the minus strand of CM019072.1, from coordinate 25,742,076 downwards.
AGTACAAAGTAGCCAAAATTCACATTATTTTGAAATGATATGGTCTGATGGCAAAATAGACATGGCATCTTAACCTGGAGCATGTACCTTCAGCTGTTTGTGAGTCCAGCTAGAGCTAAGCCCCAGTAGAAGGCCCAGACTAAATACCTATAGCCAGAGGCCAGAGAAAGTTAAACAGTCCTAATGTCACAGAAAGCTGTAATTTTATAGAGTAAGTCAGAAGGTCAAAAGGAAACCATGAGACGAGTTTAATTGGTTTTCACATGTCAACAGAAACTGTTTCTATGAATTACACTTTGAGTTAAATTGAAAACAAATATCGGACTTACGCTCCCTGCAAAATAAAATGTCAGTGTTAACCCCCATAAACAAGAAAAGCATTAAAAATAGTGTGTTACAGTATCAAATGTCTATCACCTAGGACTATTTGTTTTCAGTTCATGGAATGAGCTCAAACATGTCATGCATGTGACAAGTGTCATGTTTGGATGCTTATTATTTCTCTTTTTTCTTATTATTCCAGAAGGTACATTTCTGACCCACATACCCTGTAATGTAGTCTCTTATTTGTTCTAATTTATAACATGAACATGAATGTCTAACTCTAACCCTGACTACTAACCTTAATTTCTAACCCTAACGCTAATTTCTAACCTTAACCCTAATCTCCAGCCCTATCACTATTTTCCAATCGTAACCGTAATTTCTAACCATAAACTGAATTTCTAACCCTAACCTCTAACCCTAGCTCTAATTTCTCACCCTAATCCTAACCCAAACCTGAATTTCTGACTCTAACCCCAACACCTAATCCTATCCCTAATTTCTCGAACCCCTATCTGTAACCTTTACTTAAATTTCTAACCCTAATCACTAACCCTTATTCTAATTTCTAACCCTAACCCTAATCGCTAACCCTTATTCTAATTTCTAATCCTAATACTAATCTCTAACCTAGCTCTAATTTCTAACAATAATCCTAATTTCTAACTCTAATCCTAAAGTCTAAACGTATCCCTAATTTCTATCTTTAACACCACACTCTAACCTTATGTTCAATCTCTAACCCTAAACCTAATCTCTAACTCTAACCCTAGTTACTAACACTAACCCTAATCTCTAACCATTAACCTTAAATTCTAACCTTATCCCAAACCCTAATCTCGAACCCTAGCTCTAATTTCTAACCCTAATCATAATCTCTGACCCTAGGTTGTATTTCAAACCCTAATATCTAACTCAAACTCTAATTTCTAACCCTAACGTCTAATTCTGGGTTTTATTTCTAACCTAACCCTAATCTCTAACTCTCTCTAATTTCTATCCCTAGGTCTTATTTCTAGCCCTTAACCTAATCTATAACCCTAACTCTAATTTCTAACTCTAACCTGAATTGCTAACCATAACGCTAATCTCTAACCCTAACTTTAATTTCTAACCCTAGACCCAATATCAAACCCTAAACCTAAATTCTAACAATAACTATTAAGAATGGCACTCCAATTCGTCACTAAAGGGTTCGAGGATGTAGGCAAGCAAGTCCAATGAGAATATCACTTATATGATGATGATGCCTAGTAATAAAAAAAATAATTCAAACTTGTTTAGAACATTTTTCAATAATTTCTTTTTATATTAAGACAATAATTAAAACATATTTAAGACATGTTATGGCATTTGATAGTAATATAATCAAGTTCTACACAGATTTAAAGTACAACTAGGTTTGTTAGATATTTTGTACTAATTCACGTGCAACCTTGATGCCTTAAAAATCGTGGCAAGAAATTAATTTTAATGAACATATCTTGCATTGTATTACTTTGTATTTCTGTAACAACTGTAACATTTCAATGTTCTTGAACCCAGGACATACTTGAAAACGAGAGAAATCTCAATGTATCCTTCCTGGTAAAATACTTTATAAATAAATAAAAAAATGACGACATACGCAGCAAGCAGGACTTTTTTTTTATTATAATATTTTTTTTGTTATTTTTGACAATCTTAATTTCCTTAAATGCATTAAAGGCTGTGTATGCTGACATTTTAGAAGCAAGAATGACTTTTGGCCCAACCGTAGAGCAGGCCACTAGTGCTGTTGCTCGTCCTCAGCATCCTGACCCCCCCCCCCTTTGTCTCAGAATGACTTTTTGCATGTTTATTTTCAGTTTTTTTATTATTAATATTTTTTTTTTTTGATCGTTATCATTTTTTAATTGTTTTTGATCGAAAGTATGGTAATCTTCATTTTCTTCATTGCTTGAAAGGGTGTTTGTGTGCTGATGTATTAGGAGCAAGCAGGGTTTATTAATTTTTTTTAAGTTTTTAAATTATTTTATTTTTAAGCTTTATTTTTAAAAATTAAATTTTTTTACTTTTTTAATTATTATCCATTTCTTAATTATATTTGATTGAGAGAATGGCAATCTTAATTTTCTTCAAAGTGTTGAAGGATGTGTGTTGACTTGCCAGGAGAGACCGCACAAGCTCATAATGTCCTTTTTCTCATCAAGCAAAATCGATTAAGTACATCGCCCATTTCATAAATAGGGATTTTACAAATAACTAACATGGCTATGGAAAGCTAATGCCAGCACTCCGCTTAACGTCTTATTCTGACCCTCATTTTATTTTAATATTAGAATGCAAACATCCTTGAAGAAATAATCCTCTAAGTATAAAGTCGTCATTTCCCATGCATGTGCCATTCTACATTACTTAAAAGGGTCTTTCCAGTCGACTACGGAGCAAACATACGTCTGATAGAGCACCGTGCAAAAGTCATCCTGACTGCCTTTATAAAGCTGGATGCTTCATGTTTAAAAGAGAATGTCAACTCCATTTGTACCTTAGATCTTTCCGGGGAGAACTTCCTCTCTTTGAAGAAGTGGTGAGATACCTAAGAGAAAAATCTGTATATAACAGCTATGCTGAGATAGACGGGAAAAATCAAAGCTCTCAAAAAGGTCTCGAAGCGGAAATCAACCATTAAATCCAACACAATGAAATATCTAAGGGTTTGATTTATTAAAATAATGTTTGAAATGTCCTTTTGTTTTAATAAAGGCTGCCTATTGGTTTAAAATTAATCACGTGACTGTGTTGGCTTTCATGATGTGTCTTTTTTGGCTTTATGTGAATGAAACGATGGGTGATTGTGGATAAACATGAGCGCACTGCGTTTTAGGGTTTGGGGATATGAGTCTGTGGACATTTCATGAATTGAAAGCAACAGTAGGACCAGGCCTGGCTGAGAGATTGTCGCTGGAAAAACATTTGAGTTGTTTAACAAAAGCCCTTCATTTTGGAGGACATGTCTGACGCGTCCTCTGCTCTACTTCCTGTGTGCGGGATGCGTTATCCACCCTACTCCCTCTCTTGATCTCCTTCTTGTATCCCTTGGGGTTGGCCTGCAGGCAGCATTGCCCTGCTGAGGGAGTCCTCAGAGTGTGCTGACGTCATGATATCATGTCTTTAGGAAAATCCCTTACCTCCAGTGGAGTTGGAGAGAATGCAGAAGCAGAGTTGAGGTACTTTAGACCTCTGTATCTATACTTTCATAATGTTAACGCCTAGTAACGTTAAAGCCTGGTAACCAGACTGAGAAGATACACCAGATAAGCAATTATTTGATAATAAATTATTTGCTTAACAAAGAACGATCTAAGGTGTTAGCACTGATACAGGTTCCCATCATATTTACTTAAGACCCACCTGGAGGTGAGACTGAACAGTACTGGAAGAACATGTGGGAGAAATAACCATCACATAACACAAAGATCAAATGGCTACTACTCCTGATAGTAGACCACTGCATGTTCCTTGGTTTGAGGAACCAGTCACCATCACAGTTGGAGATATCCGCGACATGTAGCTCACACGAAGAGCTGGTCAGCACCAGGACTTGATATGATCCACACCTTCTAGAGAAAGAAATTAACCATTCTACACGATCACCTAGGAGCACAAATAAACAAGCTTGAAGTACATTGGGCTCCCCCTCTGGCCGGTTAACAGACAGCCGAAAAATGCTGGTCAGGATGGGATCTCACAAGGGAAGAATGGAAAAAACAGCATGCAACTATCACATAGTTGGAGACTAGGGTGAACACTGAGCATGGCCATCTCCCATGAATTGTACATCCTGCCCCATTGTTTGTGAACCTTGTACCCAGATGTTTTGGAACTACATGTCCCTTATAGATTTAGTCTTACACAAAGCTGGCTGAACATCATGGGACAGGTAGACCAGAAATATCTAGGTTGCCAAGGTTAGCCATCACTGTCCTAATCAATGCAAGGCCATCAGTGCAACCAGTGAGAGGTTCGAACCTGTTCATTATTAGCGACTGGGCAGCAATAGCTGCTCCGTTGCTAATATTTAACCCTAGCGGTGCTGGTATAGAAGTAGTAACAGCTGTTAACCATTTATCTGCTCTCCCCAGGACCATGCTGTACTTGGACAAAAGATGCTATGTGGTAATTCTGACCCCCCTTTTTCCTTTTTGTTAAAAGCCATCCCTTAAAGCCACATGGACACAAAACAAATGAATGAATTGATGGACAAATTCATCCATTGCATGGTTTGTTCTTCGTTCTTTTCGCCCAAGCATTGCCTCTTCAATTAGATGAATGGCCCAATTAATGGAAACTCGGGAGAAACACCACTCGCTTGAACAAGACCACGCCAGTCTAATAGACGTGTGCCTTTGTTTCATAACGAATCTCAATTCGTTTGAAAATTCATTATTTCAGAAGTACTCCTGAAATACGAATTAACGAATTGAATCGAAAACAATATAAAACGAAACGGTATATAACAGAATTGATTTGTTATACTGTTTCACAAGAGAACCATTGATTGAATGATTCCTGAGCAGGACTTGATTTATTGGTGTTTTTCATTCAGTGATCCAAAATTCGACTCCATATCAAATATCGAATCGATCCCCAATTACACTAGAAGTACAACAAAGCAAACAACATTATGAAACTAATCAGTTCCATTTGACTGTTTCACAAAACACCTTGTCCCTGTAAATTGGCCTGTGGTGCTGAATTGTTGTCAGCACCACAGGCCGATAGACACTTCAATATTTTATAGACACTTGCTTGATGTGCCTAGAGGGGTGTCAGCTATACCCTCCTGATGAGGCCTAACAAGGCCGAAACGATCATCGGGGCTTGCTGCACCTCTTGTGCAGGGATGACATCCATGGCAGTCAGTACTGGCCACCATCATTGGGTGAGAGCAGACTGATTTCCATATGGAGCATTCATTCTTGTAATGGCACAAGCAAGCTAAAACCTTGTGAGACCTGAGCAGGCCACTAGTGGTGTTGCTCGTCCTCACGACCCTCACACATCCCCTTTCTCTCACTTCAATATTTAACCCTAGCTTGCCTTTTAACAGCAGGACTTAATTTATTGTTTTTTTTTATTTAGCGATCCAAAATTCGAATCGATATCAAATATCGAATCAATCTAAAATTACAATGCTTTTTTTTAGTGATCCGTGATACCAAACGAAACAAAATTCCAAAAACAAAATTATTTGAAATGAAACAAAACGAAACGAGTCTAATACATATACTACACTAAATAGATATACATTTTATATTTAAAATATCTTTCCTAAGGTTAAACATAACTGACAAGTCTGACCCATTACAGCGCAAGCACGTATTACCCTTTGGCTGTTCATGTTGTCAATGCATTTTTTTTTCTATACCTGTGGCGTTCTAGTTGCCTTATAGGATATAAATTAGTCACAGCCGCACTACAGGCTCAGACATATGCAACATATGCAACACACACACATCCCAGTAAAATAAGCTAATGCCTTAAAAGAAGCCTGTTGGAGAAGGATTAAAGGGCAGATTACCTCCCGCTATTATTATATATAATATATTACCATGAGAACGACTTTCTTTTCATCTTTTCATTTCATTTTTTTTTTTTTGTATATGTTTTATATACTTTTTTTTTATTAATAATGCTACGGTACGTGTCTTTTCAGCAGCATTTTATCTAAAATCAAAAAGCATGCGCCCGGAGTAAATAGCGAACATTAAGCACTAAGTAACAACAACAAAAGCTAAAGAAAAAAACATAGTAATAACAATAATAATGAATAATAAATAAATATACTCTCTAAAAAGAAGATTACACCGTACACAAAAAAATAAAAAGGCATGTATGAACGCTACGGGTTTTTTCTTTACCTCCCGGTGGCTTTATTAGAAATTGTGTTTAAGGGAAAGGTATCAAGACATTTCTTTTCAGAATGCTCCGTCGTATCTGGATGTTTACCAAGGTCAGAAGACGCGGAGCGCGCATTATAAAGCCTGCGGATTGTCTCTCATTTTGTTTTATTACTGAACAAAAAGCTTGGTACTTTTGTATATAATCCAAGCCTGAACGGGGAAAAGGTAAGCTGTTTGTAACAAAAACTAAACGGGATATTCAGAGAGAGCTGATCTGGCCCTGTAATTGCACCGCACAGTGAATTGACATTTCGGGGCCATTCGGCTATTCAGAGAGCAGGCAGTTCGCCAAATTGTGGCAAATTGCCAGCAAATACGGTGCCTGTTCGACAGCAGTGATATCCCCCATAGAGAAGCAATGGTTAAAGTATTCAGAGACACCGAACAGCGGTGGAAAGTTGTCGAAATGCCCTGATTTTCAGTGCTTTCATTCGGCAGGTTTAATCAGGCGAACCCCATAGGCTTCAATGTTAAAAAATTTCCCGTTTTTATCCAATACCTAATAAACCGTTTATTATTTTAATTTGCAGCAAAAAGTCTCTTTTTTTATTTAGATTTCCGGATTTTTTTAGGCATTTTTTGCCTAATTTTTTTTCCCGCAAATTTTTTTTTCAGATTTTTTTATTAATTTTTTTTAAAAAAATCAGTTGGTAGTGCAGGGGTTAAATATTGAAAACCCTACATGACTTTTGGTCCATCCTGAACATGCAACATGCGCAAACAACCTAAAATATGTACGCTTATGGTGTTATACAGCGGATGGTGTTATACAGAGTTCCTCTATAGCACTGGGTCCACAACCTTGGCCCTCTAGATATTTTGGAACATCTCCCATGATACTCATTAGATTGGCTAAGCATCATGGGAAATGTAGTTCCAAAACATCCCTAGGGCAATGGTTGCTGACCTGATTTGGAGGGATTAATCAAACAAATTAAAATCGGCCGAGGGAAGATAACCTGTGCTTTCTGTGTATAAATAGACGCAGTATATTGAGATGGTCACTAGTGCCGAGTGCTACAATTTCCTCCTACGTGAAAGGTTGTTTTCCACCAGCGAAATGTTTGAATGTAACATTACAAATGGAAATCGATGTAATAAATGCAATGGAAGGAAAAGCAGTGGGCAGAAAAGTCATATGTAACCTTCACGCATAAAACCTCTCTGCCATCATCATCTTGAAAAGAGGAAAACATGGAGCAAATTACCTGCAATATTTAATTAAATGCGTCCTAACCGCGACCACAAATGGAAGGAGCAGAGCTGGAGACAATGAACTCGAAAATATGAAGAATCTACCGATTTATTTATAAGTTTGCTTAAGATTCATGAGCGCTCAGTGTATGGAGAAAGACTTTAGGGGTTCTCTTTTTTTTGTTTCCTCAAACAATTGTGTAGGAGGCGCGTTGGTCAATTTTGTATGTACTGTATATCTATATATATATAGATTAAGTATTCCGTGTTAGTCCAGATGCCAAAATCACGAGTATAGCAGTCTGTAGTGATACCTTTTTTATTGGACTAACGTTACATTTAAAGCACAAGCTTTCGAGAGTGATCCTCCCTTCGTCAGGTCTAGAAGCTTACTGATCAGAATGGTAGAATTAAACATTGGGACATTCATAGGGCGCACAGTTGGGGGTGTTAGATGTTGTACATCGCCAAATGGCCCACTGTAATAACGTCACATAATATTCATAATTCTGGTTGGGGCTTGGTTTTCTGTTTTTTTCCTCTTATTTTTCTGTGTCTTCCCCATACTCACTGTTTTTTTTTTTGTGTTCGTTTTGTTCCCTTTGAAGTGGACATGATTTCATCACTGTTGTCTTATGTGCCTGAGACAATTAAATGCCCTCTTTGCTGTTTTTTCCCCCCTCTGACATGCCATTTGGCGATGTACAACATCTAACACCCCCAACTGTGCGCCCTATGAATGTACCAATGTTTAATTCTACCATTCTGATCAGTAAGCTTCTAGACCTGACGAAGGGAGGATCACTCTCGAAAGCTTGTGCTTTAAATGTAACGTTAGTCCAATAAAAAAGGTATCACTACAGACTGCTATACTCGTGATTTTATATATATATATATATATCTCGTCCCAAACAGTACTCCGTATGCATGTATTATGAGGGTGCCCTGCCGGAGAACTAGGAATCCTCTCTAAACATAAAATATCCTTAATTGTGGTGTTCTTTTATGAAATGTCTTCCTCCTATAACTGTCTGTGGATGACTGCTTGCTTTGTGTACTGGTTCTGTATAAATTTGATAGGTATAATCACATTTTTCCAAATTTTTTATCTATTTATCTGTCTGCCTTTCCTTTTTGTCTAGATATGGATAGATAGATATATAAATATAGATAGATATATAGATAGATAGATAAGGATAGATAGATATATAAATATAGATAGATATATAGATAGATAGATAAGGATAGATAGATAAGGATAGATAGATAGATAGATAGATAGATAGATAGATAGATAGATAGATAGAGATTAGATATGGATAGATAGATAGATAAGGATAGATAGATAAGGATAGATAGATAGATAGATAGATAGATAGATAGATATGGATAGATAGATAGATAGATAGATAGATAGATAGATAGATAGATACAGATAGATAGATAGATAGATAGATAGATAGATAGATAGATAGATAGATAGATAGATAGATAGATAGATAGATAGATAGATAGATAGATAGATATGGGTAGATAGATAGATATGGGTAGATAGATAAGGATAGATAGTTAGATATGGATAGATAGATAAGGAAGGATAGATAGATAGATAGATAGATAGATAGATAGATAGATAGATAGATAGATAGATAGATAGATAGATAGATAGATAGATATGGATAGATAAATATATAAATATGGATAGATAGATAAGGATAGATAGATAGATAGATAGATAGAGATAGATAGATAGATAGATATTGATGGATAGATATAGAAAGATAGATATGAATAGATAGATATATAAATATGGGTAGATAGACAGATAGATAGATATGGATAGATAGATAGAAAGATAGATATGGATAGATAGATATATAAATATGGATAGATAGATAAGGATAGATAGATAGATAGATAGATAGATAGATAGATAGATAGATAGATAGATAGATAGATAGATAGATAGATAGATAGATAGATATTGATAGATAGATATAGAAAGATAGATATGAATAGATAGATATATAAATATGGGTAGATAGACAGATAGATATGGATAGATAGATAGATAGATAGATAGATAGATAGATAGATAGATAGATAGATATGGATAGATAGATAGATATGGATAGATAGATAGATAGATAGATAGATATGGATAGATATAGATAGATAGATAGATAGATAGATAGATAGATAGATAGATAGATAGATAGATAGATAGATAGATAGATAGATAGATAGATAGATATGAATAGATAGATATATAAATAAGGATAGATAGATATGATAGATGTGATAGATAATATATATTATGGATAGATAGATAGAGATAGAAAGATAGGGATATATAGATATGATAGATAGATGTGATAGATAATTTCTATGGATAGATAGATGTGATATATATATGGATAGATGGATATATATGGATAGATGGATATATATGGATAGATAGATATGGATAGATAGATATAGAAAGAAAGATAGATAGATAGATAGATAGATAGATAGATATTAGAAAGATAGATTGATATATAGATATGGATAAATATATGTGATATATATGTGGATAGATATGGATAGATAGATAGATAGATGTGATAGATAGATAATGGATATGGATAGATAGATAGATAGATATGGATAGATAGATAGATATGGATAGATAGATAATAGATAGATATGGATATCTATCTATCTATATCCAGGACATACTTGAAAACGAGAGAAAGCTCAATGTATCCTTCTTGTAAAGATACTTTATAAATAAATAATTAAATAAATACTAAGAAGAAAATTTCAGTGGAGCGCTTCACCAAACAATCCCCACCCAATACCAGTGAACCGTCCCTAAGTACCAGTGCTGGTGGTTTCCCCAAAAAAACAAAACTAGGTAAAATTCCAAATTCCATTCTGTGATGGTACAGCGCTCTTAATAAATAAATGACATACACTTTGTATGCAGAACAGATGATCTTCTCAAGGTCCGCTCATAGCGTAGGAGACAAAATCATACAGAAATAATTGCGCAATATGTTTGTATAACACAAGAGTAATTAGTGTATAATGATCACATACTTACAAATAGGGAGCCTGTACTGGCTCTGGTGTGATGCTATAAATAAATAAATATCTTTCTATTTACCTCATGGTATACATTTAATTTTTTTCTTGATTAATGCCATTTTAGGAGTTAATGGGTAGGCTACATGCCTCGCAGTGTATACATTTTGTGTTTTCCCTTGATCAGTGGCATTTTAGGGGTTAATGGGTAGGCTACATTAAACACAATGTATACATTTCATGTTTTCTCTTTATTACTTACAGTTAAGGTTTTTTTGGGTAGACTACATGCCTCACAGTGTTTTCTGTTATGTGTGTTTGCCATTGTTTGATCAATGGCATTTTAGGGGTTAATTGGTAGGTTACATGCCTCACAGTGGATATATTTCATGTTTTCTCTTGATAACTGGCATTTTAGGAGTTAATGGATAGGCTACATGCCTCACAGTGTATTCATTTCATGTTTTCACTTGATCAATGGCATTTTAGGGATTAATCGGTAGGCTACATGCCATACCGTGGATATATTTCATGTTTTCTCTTGATAACTGGCATTTTAGGGGTTAATGGATAGGCTACATGTATCAGTGAATTTATTTCATGTTTTCCCTTGATTAATGGCATTTTAGGGGTTAATGGGTAGGCTACATGCCTCACAGTGTATACACTTCACATTTCCCTTGATTAATGGCAATTTAGGGGTTAGTGGGTAGGCTACATGCCACACTGTTTTATTATTTGCATTGCATTTCCCTGCTGTAATGGCATTTTAGGGGTTATTATGGAAGTTACAATCTAAAGGGTTTAATCATCTTTAGATCATTTTGCTTTTTGTCATACTTTGGCGAATCAATTTCACCAAAAATATGGGGAATTCCCTATTTAGAGAATGGTCATCGTAATTTGTGAAAATTGGAGTCGCTGAAGCAGTTATCAGACATCAGCGAAAACCGCCAAACTGCGGCAAATAAAATATTGAATTTCTGTACCAGGTTAGCACAACAAAAAAGGTGTCATTGCATCACATTACTCTGGGATTCTGGAATCTTATTTATATATACTTTTTTTTTTCAGTGGTATGATTTAGTGGCAGAATTTATTAGTGCCCTCCGTTTTGACTGTGATATCTTATGTTCCCCCCTATATATTGTTCCTAGAGTCGCCGCTGCTTGGACCTGATCTCCTGAGCACGGTGTGGTTATCGTCGGGAGATACACCTTCTGACTATTAAACTCATTCACAATTTATAATTAATCTACTTTCTATAATCTATCGTTTACAAAGAAAGAAGAATTGCACACAACGAGGTGCATGAAACGCACGGCTTCAATCTGAGCACGCATCCCCCTTTTTATATTGGTCTCTGTCTCCTGTATGAGTGCTGGTTGTTTCGTGTTTAAATATGAGGAATAAGGAGCGCGTCTTGTAAAGTCAGTTCCTTTTCTATTCGTACACCATAACCCCGGTGGATAGCGCGGCCCCGCTCAATTGCTTTCCATTCTTTTACTTGTTTCTAGACGCATTCCCCATGCAACCTCTCTAACAGATTTCAGGTTAGTACAGGTGATCCCTCTAATCAATGAAGCATTTCAAAGCATTTTCCATCAATGGAAGCATTAATACTGAACCCGTGCTCCTGTAACCAGCTCTGCAACAACACATTATTTCCTTTCATTGTGTGCTGCCAGCAAAGCTAACACATACAGCTAGATTGTTCATTTCCACTGTACAGCCTGGCATGAAAGGTCACCCGAACAAACTGCCCTTCATGACAATGTTCTATAAAAGCAACTTGTTTATCCATCTCTCTATACCTTTATGAACTTTATGTAGTGCAACCTATAGAGCTCACTCAGTGCCTCCTGTAAACTCTCACAGAGGAGTGGGGGGGTCACAATGCATCCCCTTCCCAATGCACAAATAAATCAGATATCTTGGGGGCAACCTCCTTATATCTTAACCCCTTCACTACAATGATTAGGAGTAGCTGTCACAGAAGGCCATGAAAGTGTTAACATGTTCTGGAGCTACACTGTATTATTGAAGTGTTGAAAGCACATTTCTTAGCATTTAGGCTCCAGAACATGCCCCCAAAGTTTTAGAACCGTGGGCATAATGTCTGAGGTGCTAACACTTTTACAACCAGCTGGGGAATGTCTCTGAATGTCATCTCCCCAGCTGATCCCGCACTGAGCCCTGAACTGCAGTAACTCCTTTTGGCCAGCAGATGGAGACATCTCCCTGTCCAATAATTGATTACAGTCAGGAATAGAATGGAAATATAGCCAAATATTTCTTTCTGCATATTTAATTAAAAATTATTTAAAAAAGCAAAGGTCTCCAGCAGTGGCTGTTTTTGGAAATCACTTGGTAGTGAAGGGGTTAAAATGCAGTTGTCACGGCAAGCTTCGGTTGGCCACAGTTGAGAGGAAATTACAACACTAAAGCAAACAAATGTAAAAATAGCCATTGTTGTGATGACAGAGAACATCGGCTATCCAGAGAAGCAAAATTCAACAATGGCAGGCGACGTTCCCGACAACGACAGTGAACACTGACGCCATCTCTATTTTTTAACATCTTTCTCCATTTACTGTTGGTCTACTGTTTTTTTGCACCATCAACGAATATACTTTTAGTTTGGTGATCTCGGTGGAATTTGTATAGGACCATCAGGTGGAAGGAACGCTGGACAACGTCGATTGAGACAATAGCGAAGACAAGGGTGAAATCTACACCCTAGTGCTGTGCCATAAACTACAGTAGAAAGAATGGTGGGAAACCCAAGAAAAAGTACGCTGGACAACTTTAGGACAATCGATGGTGAAAACGATGGTTGAATTCCCTGTATTTGATCCATCTTTCTCTACCGTAACTCCTCTATGTCTGTAAGCTCATCCGAGCAGGACCCTCTGCACCTCGTGTTTCTGTTCCTATGTTTGTTTGTATTTTTGCCTCAGTCCCCATTGCTTATGGTAAAGCGCTGTGGACACTGTTGGCACTATTTATCCCTTTCCCGCCTCAGAACATTCTATGCTGTCCATGCGGCGGGCGGGCCTTGAAGACACAGGACGTACAGCTACGACCACTGTCTTCAATGGGCCGTCTAGGCTCCTCCCCGCAGCCGCCACGTGCCACGTGTCATTGGCTACAGAGAAACGGCCTAAACTCAGGCCGTCCCCCTCCCTGCAGCCAATGACGAGCGACGCACGTCAGGTGCATTAGCAGGCCAAATTAGAGGACTGTGGCAGCTCCTGTGAGCAAGGCGTACCTGTATGCCTCACGGCATTAACCCCTGCCCAATGGGCGTTGCCTGCCCATCGTGAAGGGGTTAAAGTATGCCGATAATAACAATAATCATAATAATCACAGTTTGGCAAAGTAAATCTAGCATTATTTTAATAATTAGTGGCGCCTAATGAATAATCCATTTAACCTGGTGAGACTCTCCAGCTTTACACATTTCCATAGATAAATAACAAACGCAGGATAGGTCGTAAAACATTACATATGTATATAAAGACAAATAATGCTGCGAAAAAACAAAATAAGAAGCAACAGAAGGTCTTACCTCTTTCAATACCAATTGGTTTCCAATAAACCACCAGCAGGACCCAGTGGTTTCATGGAAAATGACTTTCCATTACTCAAATGGTAAATATCCTGTCCCTCTGTATGTGTTCTCTGTAGGTAAGCCTTATTCGACAGACAGAGGTCTCCCTCTGCTGGCCATAAATTGCTACTACAACTACATTTTAGGAAAAAATAGACCTCGAAGCTTTAAAATAGCATCATCACATCAGCTGTCATGTCCGTCGTGTTGAAATTTCGGGGTCACGTTCCTTAACCCTTAAGCACTTGCTATAAGCGAAACTCCGTTGCATTGCTCAAGAATTAGCCCACATTGAGTATGCTCGATATCGGGGGCACCAGCAGGTGCTGTCGGAGATCATATAAGTTCAAACTTGGCAGTGAAGGGGTTAATATAGAAGGCATCAAAAACTCCGGTCCACCAGATGTTGATGGGTTACATATCTCAGAAATCCCTGGATGCAGTAGATCGCCGGAGTCGTTGTTCAGTAACACCTGTGGCGGGGGGGGGCGGAGTTTGACATCACTGTAACACAGGATTAATAGAATAAATGACTTTTTTTTAGACGTCGTGAATTGGTCCACTTGAAAAGAAGCAAAATAAAAGGAGGATTTGTTATTTTTGTACTATTACAATGATATATACAAGGTATAGAAAAATAAAAGCACGTAAGCGAATCATTTCTTTCTAATTCACTTCCAGTCTCCAAGCAAGGACAGAACGTAGAATCCGGAGCCCAATCAGACAGCCCTGCTTTAAACATTTTCATGTAGCGGTTGCAGACAATTTGTATCAGCATGTGCTTTACTCTGAATCTGAAGTAGCTGCAATGAATGGAGAACATCATATTAGGGTCTATTGTTTGGGTAAATCCTTGTGTGCTGCAATATTCCTTTAATGCGAGAATTTTCTATGGGTTTTTTTTTCTTCTTCTCTTCGCCGTAAAGTGCAGCTCTAGCTCCAACGACATGGGGTGTATTTAATTTAAATATAGCAGCTTGCATAATGACAGACCAGGAATCGACGCTAACAATAAAAAGAGAAAAATCGGATTCTGAACAGAGAAATCGTAAAATATCAGCTTTGCAAGAAAGGAATTGTGTTTGGATCTTCATGCTGTTAGAATTTTGGGCTTAAAAATAGATTATTAACTCAATATTTTCTAAATAATGAAACTTGGTGCTATAGACGTTTCATTACTACATGTCCAATGATGCTCACCCAGTTTTATGTCTGGCTAAGCATCATGGGATATGTATTTCTGAAACATATGGGGCGCACAGGGTCACAATCGCTGACCTGGTGCATTTTTTCGGACTTTTTGCTTATGGGGCTTTCCTCTACTACAGTGGCTCCCAACCCTGGTCCTCAAGTCAGGTCAAGGCTACTGAGTAGACTCTGCGTGTGTGCCTCCTTTTGGAATATATATTTGTGACCAGGGCCGGTGCTAGACTATATTGCGCCCTAGGCAAGACCAGCTACTCCCCCCCAGAAAAAATTGTCAACTGTTGAAATGCGCAAGGGAACACACACACACACACACTGTGCATCCAGGGGGGACACACACTGTGCAAAGACATACACACACACACACACACTGCAGGGGGGGGACACACTGTGCATCGGGGCCGCACACGGTCGTGTTAGTTCGGTGTCCATCTTACCCCTCTGCTGGTCAGACCTGGGATTGGACTGTGCCTCTTTCCTCTGTGCCTCTTTCTTTCACCTATTCTTTCATCTGCCTCTTTCTTTTCTCTGCTTCTTTTTTTATTTCCTCTGCCCTGTGTTGCTTTCTTTCTTCGGTGCCTCTTTCTTCATTTCTTTCTTTCTTTCTTGCCTCTTTCTTTATTCTGTGCCTCTTTCTTTCCTCTGCCCTCTGTGCCTCTTTCTTTCCTCTGCCTCTTTTTTCTTTCCTCTGCCCTCTCTGCCTCTTTCTTTCAGCTGACACTTTTTCTCTTTCTTTCATCTGCTTATTTTCTTTCTTCTGTGCCTCTTTTTTCTTTCTTTTCTTTCATGCCTTTCTTTTTCTCTTTCTTTCATCTGCATCTTGTGGCACCCGCACACCATCTGGTGGCACCTGCGTATCACTATAAGATGCACACCTTCTGTGCCACTAGCGGGGATCCATTTTGTGACCTGTCATTACCGGCTTAAAAGCAAACAATGAGGAAGGGGTGCAATAATAGAACCTGGGTTGGGGCTGGCTGCGCCCCTTGGTGGCAGTGCACCCTAGGCAGTTGCCTAGCTTGCCTAGTGGAAGCACCGGCCCTGTTTGTGACAGATCTCTTTACCCCGACAGGTTCACATCTGCCAATGCCGCTTTCTTGCAGGACACTCCGTGTTCTACCCAGCCAAACTCCCTTGCCTTTCTCCAGTCCTCAGCCGAAGCTCAAGGACCGGGACACAGACAGGGTTATTCAGAGAGCGTGAAAAGCAGGAGAATGACTGGAGAATGAAAAATTCTAGGTCAAAATAGCCAAACCAGAAAAATTCTCCCTTTCATCTCACTTTCCAAATCGGCTATTTTGACCTAGAATTTTTCATTCTCCAGTCATTCTCCAGTCATTCCCCTGCTTTTCACGCTCTCTGACTAACCCTGATAGTTTTTTGTTTTTTTAGATATATACAGCTTCCCGAGAGTAGGTTTACTGGAAGACTAATCTGATCAGCAGATAGTAACAGACAATAGACAGAACAAAACAGCAAAAGGTTGCACTCAACCTCAAAACTAAGTGGGTGCATCTAAGACATAAAATACAAAACACCAAGAAAGAACACTCCATATTATTGACCACATTTTTCAACCATTTTCTGTGGAAAAAAAAAACATTTTTAAAATTGCTCAAAAAACCTGACTGAGGTAAAATGATGGGGATTCAGTTTGACCGAGCCTGCACTTACAGTATCAACTCACCATGGAGTTTTTTTCACAGAAAATTATGGAAGAAGGTGGCCAATAATATGGAGTGCTCTTTCTTGGTGTTTTATATATATATATATATATATATATATATATATAAAATAGCATTAGGTTGTGGATGAAAAAGTGAGATTAAAAGCCTCCAAACAATACGTATTAAAGTTTATAGTTGCAGAGGACATTTACACATCCCAACAATTACAGAGCTCATGTGCTACATTCCCCATCTGCAGCAAAGAACTCTGGTTAGAATATGCAAATGAAGTCCACAGCTTTTCACTTTTTTTATCTAGGCTCTGTAATAACACAGAACCCGTCTTGTCCAATGCCATGCCATATTAATATTTTTCTACATTTATTTAAATTATAATGTGTTTATTCATTTTTTTATATAGTATAATTATATATTTTATTTTATATATATTTTTTTTCAACTAATTGGATTAATTTTCTATAATTTTTCTTATTGTTCCATCTTACATGGTCAAGGTTGGTAACGTTGGAAAAATAGATAAATAGATATATATAAAATTCAAATAAATTAAATAAATTAAAAATTAAAATATATCCATTTTTTAAAATATGTGTTTATTTTAGATATTATATATTATATTTTATTTAATCATCCAAGGTCTCTGCACTCTGTCTCTGCCAAAACATTTGCTCCGGTGCCGGGAAATGGTTGACACATTATATCATTCCGATAACCCGCAACACGGAGACTTCACTCATGAGTAGAATAAGGCATTTTTATTTCAGATCGACGTTTCAGTCCAAGCACTGATTTTTATCAAGATACAAAATACATACACAGTGACCCTTTATATACACACCTCTTACCAATGATTTAATTAAGCACCCACCTCATGACTAGTGATGGGCCGAACACCCCCCGTGTTCGGTTCACATTCGAACTCGAACATCCGAAAAAGTTCGACCGCAAACTCGAACACAATGCGAACACCATGCAAGTCAATGGGGCTCGAGCGTTCAAAAATTAAGGTCCCCTCCAAAAGGGCATATATGCAAGATAATGTCCATAAAAGGTGTATGGGGGTCTGTGTACTGCCCTGGGGACAGGAAACAATGAAAAAAAAGTTTTTTAAAAAAGGTTTTAACCCTTTCATTGCTGAGTGCTGAGCCATTTCACTGCTGTGCGCGGAGCTAATTTTTACTGCTTTTGCTCATGTTTAAACGCGATTTGAAGCCATGGGAAATGTTTTATCACCAACTCGTGGGGAATATTTGACCAACAATGACTGGGAAATGTTTGACCAACAATGAGTGGGAAATGTTCCTGTTTTAATTCAATATCTAATAAACCATTTATTATTATATTCTACAGTAAAGAGTCTCTTTATTTTTTGATTTTTTTTAGGATATTTTAAGCATTTTTTTGCATTTTTTTTGAATTTTTCTTTTCGAACTTTCCGCGAACGTCCCAAAAAGTTTGAAGTTTGAGAATTTTCGAACGGCCGATGTTCGAATTGAACTTCGAACCGATTCGAACCGGCAGCCCATCCCTACTCATGACCCTACCCGACTGAACCTAATCAACGCCCGGAAACAAAGGGAGCTCAAGTCGTCGTTAAGACAACATGTACACAATCTTAAGCCCGGAAATCTGCAGATATAATATCTCAGGGTATACTACATTATCAAACTCAATTAGGGTCAGTGGTGATAGAAAGAAGCAAAAAACAGCTAAAAAAATACATACAAATTACAAAAAGTAAACATCAGAATATGATAAAAAAAAAGACGCGTAACTGCTAAAAAGGACAAAAGGAAAAACCAACACAGGTCAGATCCAGCCTATTGAGACCTATAATAATGGGTAAAAAAAATATCTATGATTTTTCTCATTTAACCCCTTAGGCGCTAGCGAGTCCAACTTATGGATCCAAAAGGATTCCCTCCTTTATAATTGTTTTGCTCGATCACCTACCCTAGACAAGCGAGAGACATGGTCAATATATATATTTATTTTTTATTTCTTTCAAATTGTTTTTATTTTCTTAAATTTTTCTTATTGTTACATTTTAAATGGTCCAGGTAGGTATCATTGGAAAGGCCTATACCTCTGACCTAAACCTCATGTGGCGTATAAGGTACGGAGATAAAAAGTCAAAAAAGTCTCTCCTCCCAAAGGTAGACCAGCTTACATCATAGATAACCGGTGCATAATTACGTATTGTGTCATCACCGCT
Source organism: Leptobrachium leishanense (assembly GCA_009667805.1). Classification (NCBI taxonomy): domain Eukaryota; kingdom Metazoa; phylum Chordata; class Amphibia; order Anura; family Megophryidae; genus Leptobrachium; species Leptobrachium leishanense. The sequence goes on along the minus strand of CM019072.1, from coordinate 25,722,822 downwards.
GCGCTTGCACCCGGCATGGGAAATAAGTAGGTGAGTGATTGCAGAAGCATTATTTGATTTATACGTCGTTGCTTCACCGTCCAGCACATTATTTATCAAGTTTTTCATCTATATCTCTGTGACATCTTAACTGATCACCGTTTGCACAACGTTATAAGATGTCATAGAAATTAGACATGTGCACAGCCCAAAATTTCGTTTTGAACTAATGGATTAGTACTAAAATGCAATTTATTTAGTTGCTAAAGAAATTCATTTTCAGTTCTTTAGTATGAAAACTAATTTCTTTGATCCGAAAACCAGTGGATACAATTACTATTGTAGTGGCTCCTCAGAGGGCTGAGATCGCTGCTTGTTACAGTATCTCTCACTCTCAGCACAATGTGGCAGGCAAAGCTGTTACAGTAACTGACTGCTGCTCATCACGGCGCTCAGAGTTTCAGTAAAACTAGGAAATATTTTTATTTATGAGGTTATAACAATATTATTTCCTTGTTTTACTGAAACTCTGAGCGCTGTTACAGTCAGTTACTGTAACAGCTGAGCCTGATACATTGTACTGAGAGATAATGTAACAAGCAGCCGATCTCAGCACTCAGCGTCACTGGGTTTAAAGGTTTAAAAAAGAGGCTCCTCTCTGTATAATGTATAGAAAATCCTCCTGCATTAATTAAAACCCCTCTTTGTATAATGTATACAACATCTACCTGCATTAAGTAATACCCCTCTCTGTATAATGTATAGAACATCCTCCTGAAATAATGTCCCTCTCTGTATAGAACATTCTCCTCAATTTATACATTTCTCTGTATAATTTATAGAACATCCTCCTGCATTAATACCCCTCTCTGTATAATGTATAGAACATCCTCCTGCATTATTTAATAACCCTCTCTGCATAGAACATCCTACTCAGTAAGACCTACTGCATTGGCATGTGGAGGGTGCAGAACTTCGGAATGCAATGCTTATCCAGCACAGGAGAGGGAACTTTTACTTAAACTTTGCATCTCTGTGGGGGAGAGAGACAGGAATATAAAGCAGGGGAGACGGCAAATATTAACGTAAATCGGTCTGAAAGCTCAGAGAAGAGATGTCTGGTGCAAATTTATTTTTATAATAAAATAAAGCACTTTAAACAGGGAAAGCATTCAAATAAATCACACTGACTGCTCACAATGACAGAGTAACTGTGAGTTGGATACTAAATGTATCAGACGTAAAAAACCCTTTATAAACCAGCAGCACTGGGAGAGGAGAGGGACTTTATATAAAACGTGTATTATAGATGAGGAAAGGGGGATAGTGCTCCTGGATAATATAAAATGTATCAGACCTAAGCCCCTATTATGCAGAGCGGGAGGGGAGATAACACACATTTTATAAAGTCCCTCTCTTCTCCCAGCGCTGCTTGTTATAAAGGGTTTTTTACTACCCAGCCCTCCTCGGTCATTAGCTTTCAGTGTGATTTATTTGAATGTTTTCCTTCTCCAGCTGCTTTTTTCATCTTGTCTGTCTCATAGACGTGCAAGGGTTAAGTAAAGGTTTCCTCTCCTGTGCTGTCTGTCTGTGTTGCGAGTGAGTATTCTGGAGCTCTATCACTGTCAGATTTTCAGGTAGGGGTCGGGAAGGATTACTCATACAAACCTTTTCTGTAGTTTTGCGATGTTGCACTCTTCATTACTGGTCTCCTTCAATCTATTTAATATTACAAAAAGGACAAACTAAAATGTAATGCATTTTATTTTAGTTTCTTTCGTTTTTTGTACTGAGCAGTTTCGTATCTCTTGAGTCATACTAAAACTAAATTATCCCAAAATTCAGACTAAATCGTCTTAGTACTAAAACGAATGCACATGTCTAATAGAAATGCTGATACTCGTTTTCAGAATCACAGCATAAAGTATCACTTGTCCTGAGCCCCTTTTTTATGTATTCGAGATACAAATCGGGCTGGCGGACAGACATTATGCCAAATAAATAAATAAACAAACATATCTGAACTTTGCTCCGTGTCTTCACCACGAAATGACATCTGCCCAACATGAAAGTCTAAATTTGTCACCCCGTCAACTTGTGCCTTACACAGGGACCTGATTATTATTGCATATTTGAAAACCGGGTCTTTGGTCAATGCTGTGACTACTACAACTGCCCTGCGGGTCACAGCTTCAGGAATACATTTAGGATTGTACAAATGATTTTGAAATATTGTCTTCATGTTACAGATAAAGAGAAATCAAAGTCACAAAAGTGAACGTGGTTTTATTCTTTTCTGTTAAATAAAACAGTAAAGGAAAAATTAAACTTTAACAATTATATAAATCTTAAAGAGATGTTATAAAGAGAACAAACAGGAGGAGGAGGGGAATATAAACAGAGATAGGTGACTAATAGATAGATAGATAGATAGATAGATAGATAGATAGATAGATAGATAGATAGATAGATAGATATATGGATAGAGATAGATAGATA
>CM019072.1:25642844-25712844 GCA_009667805.1 Leptobrachium leishanense | reverse complement strand
GTATCTATAGATCCATCCATCTATCTATCCATACGTATCTATCTATCATCCATCCATCTATACATACGTATCTATCCATCCATCCATCTATCCATACGTATCTATCATCCATCCATATTTATCTATCCATCCATCCATCTATCCATAAGTATCTATCCATCATCCATCTACCCTTATGTATCTATCCATCCATATACGTATCTATCCATCCATCTACCCTTATGTATCCATCCATCAATATACGTATCTATCCATCATCCATCTCTCCATACGTATCTATCATCCCTCCATCTATCCATATGTATCATCCATCCATCCATATGTATCTATCCATCCATCCATCTATCCATACGTATCTATCAATCCATCCATCTATCCATACGTATCTATCCATCCATCCATATGTATCTATCCATCCATCCATCATCCATATGTATCTATCCATCCATCCATCTCCATACGTATCTATCCATCCATCCATCCATATGTATCTATCCATCCATCTATCTATCCATACGTATCTATCCATCCCCCATCTATCCATACGTATCTATCCATCCATTAATATATCCATACGTATCTATCCATCCATCCATCTATCCATACGTATCTATCCATCCATCTATCTATCCATATGTATCTATCCATCCATCCATCTATCCATACGTATCTATCGTCCATCCATCCATCCATATGTATCTATCCATCCATCCATATGTATCTATCCATCCATCCATCCATCTAACCTTATGTATCTATCCATCTATCCTTATGTATCTATCCATCATACATCTATCCATACGTATCTATCATCCATCCATCTATCCATATGTATCTATCCATCCATCTATCCTTATGTATCTATCCATCTATCCTTTAGGGATGTGCGTTTGGGGTTTCGGAATTTTCACAAAATTTCCCGATTCGTGTTTTCGGATGCGGCCGATTTTCTGAAGATTTTTAGATCCGAAAATGGCAGATCAGAAAAGTTTTCCGAGCCGAAACAAAATATTTTCGAAATTTTCGAATGTACTTGAAATGTGTCAAATCGAAATTTATTGCTTTGAAACGATTAGAACAGACGTTCCGAAAAACGAAAATTTTCAAAATTACGAAAAGTCGATACAAAAAACGAGCTAAGTGACACGAAAATACGAAAAATGGTCGATATTCCGAAACCATTTACAATTCCGAAAAACAAAAAATTTCCGAAAATACTAAAAGTCGATACAAAAACCGAGCTAAGTGACACGAAAATATGAAAAATGGTCGAAATTCCGAAAAAAAAGTACACGAAAAACGAGTCGAGCCGAACCGAATCGAAACAGAAATCGGTCGAAACGAGCCGAATCGAAAAGTTTAAAAATCCGAAAAATCTAATCGAACCGAAAAAAAAATCGGTGCACAAAACTACTATCCTTATGTATCTATCCATCATACATCTATCCATACGTATCTATCCATCCATCCATCTATCCATATGTATCTATCCATCCATCCATCTATCCATTCGTATCTATCCATCCATCCATCTATCCATATGTATCTATCCATCCATCCATATGTATCTATCCATCCACCCATCTATCCATACGTATCTATCCATCCATCTATCCATACGTATCTATCCATCGATCCATATATCCATACGTATCTATCCATCCATCCATCTATCCATACGTATCTATCCATCCACCATCTATCCATATGTATCTATCCATACACCATCTATCCTTATCTATCTATCATCCATCCATCTATCCATAAGAATCTATTCATCATCCATCTATCATATGTATCTATCCATCCATCCATATGTATCTATCCATCCATCCATCCATCTATCCATAAGCATCTATCATCCATCCATCCATATGTATCTATCCATCCATCCATCATATGTAACTATCCATCCATCCATCCATATGTATCTATCCATCCATCCATCCATCTATCCATACGTATCTATCATCCACCCATCTAACCATACGTATCTATCCATCCATCCATATATCCATACGTATGTATCGCTCCATCCATCTATCTATCATACGTATCTATCCATTTGCCATCCCTTATGTATGTATCTATCTTATCCATACGTATCTATCCATCCATCCATCTTTCCATACGTATCTATCCATCCCCATCTATCCATATGTATCTATCCATTCATCCATATGTCCATATGTATCTATCTATCCATCCATCCATCCATCCATCCATCTATCCATACGTATCTATCCATCCATCCATCTATCCATATGTATCTATCCATCCATCCATCTATCCATACGTATCTATCATCCATCCATCCATCCATATGTATCTATCCATCCATTAATATGTATCTATCCATCCATCCATCTATCCATAAGTATCTATCAATCCACCCATCTATCCATACGTATCTACCATCCATCCATATATCCATAAGTATCTATCTATCCATCCATCTATCCATACGTATCTATCCATCCATCCATCTATCCATACGCATCTATCATCCATCCATCCATATGTATCTATCCATCCATTCATCTATCCATACGTATCTATCCATCCCTCCATCCATGTGTATCTATCCATCCATCCATCTATCCATACGTATCTATCCATCCACCCATCTATCCATACGTATCTATCCATTCATCCATACGTATCTATCCATCCATCCATCCATACGTATCTATCCATCTATCCATATGTATCTATCCATCCATCTATCCATACGTATCTATCGTCCATCCATACATACATATGTATCTATCCATCTATCCTTATGTATCTATCCATCTATCCTTATGTATCTATCCATCCATACATCTATCCATCCGTATCTATTCATCCATCCATCTATCCATATGTATCTATCCATCCATATATCCATATATATCTATCCATCCATCCATCTATCCATACGTATCTATCCATCCATCCATCTATCTATACAAATCTATCCATCCATCCATCTATCCATAAGTATCTATCCATCCATCCATCTATCCTTATGTATCTATCCATCCATCCATCTATCCATACGTATCTATCATCCATCCATCCATCCATATTTATCTATCCATCCATCCTTCTATCAATACGTATCTATCCATCCATCCATCTACCCTTATGTATCTATCCATGCATATACGTATCTATCCATCCATCCATCTATCCATACGTATCTATCATCCATCCATCTATCCATATGTATCTATCCACCCATCCATCCATATGTATCTATCCATCCATCCATCTATCCATACATATCTATCCATCCATCTATCCATACGTATCTATCCATCCATCCATATGTATCTATCCATCCATCCATCCATAAGTATCTATCCATCCACCCATCTATCCATACGTATCTACCCATCCATTAAAATATCCATACGTATATTTCCATCCATCCATCTATCCATACGTATCTATCCATACACCCATCTATCCATATGTATCTATCATCCACCCATCTATCCTTATCTATCTATCCATCCATCCATCCATCAATCCATACGTATCTATCCATCCATCCATCTATCCATATGTATCTATCCATCCATCCATCCATCCATCCATCCATATGTATCTATCCATCATCCATCTATCCATACATATCTATCCATCCATCCATCCATATGTATCTATCCATCCATCCATCTATCCATACGTATCTATCCATCCACCCTTCTATCCATACGTATCTATCCATCCATCCATATATCCATACGTATCTATCCATCCATCTATCCATATGTATCTATCCATCTATCATATGTATCTATCCATCCATCCATCTATCCATACGTATCTATCACCCATCCATCCATCCATACGTATCTATCCATCCATCCATCTATCCGTATGTATCTATCCATCTATCCTTATGTATCTATCCATCAGTACATCTATCCATACGTATCTATACATCCATCCAACTAACCATATGTATCTATCCATCCATCTATCCATATGTATCTATCCGTCCATCCATCTATCCATACGTATCTATCCATCCATCCATCTATCTATACAAATCTATCCATCCATCCATCTATCCATACGTATCTATCAATCCATCCATCTATCCATTCGTATCTATCCATCCATCCATCTATCCATACATATCTATCCATCCATCTATCTATCCTTATGTATCTATCCATCCATTCTTCTATCCATACGTATCTATCATCCATCCATCCATCCATATTTATCTATCCATCGATCCATGTACCCTTATGTATCTATCCATCCATACATCTATCCATACGTATCTATCCATCCATACAGCCATCCATCCATATGTATCTATCCATCCATCCATCTATCCATACGTATCTACCCATCCATCCATCTATCCATACGTATATATCCATACATATCTATTCATACGTATCTATCCATCCATCCATCTACCCTTATGTATCTTTCCATCCATCCATCTATCCATACGTTTCTATCCATCCATATGTATCTATCCATCCATCCATCTATCCATACGTATCTACCCATCCATCTATCCATACGTATCTATCCATCATCCATCAATCCATATGTATCTACCCATCCATCCATTTACCCATACGTATCTATCTATCCATCCATACGTATCTATCATCCATCCATCTACCCATACGTATCTATCCATCCATCTATCCATACGTACCTTATCCATCCACATATCTATCCATGTGTATCTATCCATCCATCTATCCATACGTATCTATCCATCCTTCCATATCCATACCTATCTATCCACCTATTCATCTATCCATATGCATCTATCCATACGTATCTATCCATCCATCCATCTACCTTTATGTATCTATCCATCCATCTATCCATAAGTATCCATCCATCTATCCATACGTATCTATCCATCCATCTATCCATACGTATCTATCCATCCATCCATCTATCCATAAGTATCCATCCATCCATATGTATCTATCCATCCATCCATCTATCCATATGTATCTATCCATCCATCTATCCATACGTTTCTATCCATCCATCCATATCCATACCTAGCTATCCACCCATCCATCTATCTATCCATACGTATCTATCCATACATATCTATCCATCCATCCATCTATCCTCATGTATCTATCCATCCATCTATCCATAAGTATCCATCCATCCATCCATCCATCCATATGTATCTATCCATCCATCCATCTATCCATACGTATCTATCCATCCATCTATCCATACGTATCTATCCACCCATCCATCTATCCTATGTATCTATCATCCATCCATCTATCCATAAGTATCCATCCATTCATCTATCCATATGTATCCATCCATCTATCATACTTATCTATCCATCCATCATATCCATACGTATCTATCCACCCATCCATCTATCTATCCATACGTTCATATCCATACATATCTATCCAGCCATCCATCTATCCTCATGTATCTATCCTTCCATCCATTCTATCCATACAGTATCCATCCATCATCCATATGTATCTATCCATCCATCCATCTATCCATACGTATCTATCCATCCATCTATCCATACGTATCTATCCATCCATCTATCCATATTATCTATCCATCCATCCACCCATACGTATCTATCCATCCATCCATCTATCCATATGTATCTATCCATCCATCTATCCATACGTTTCTATCCATCCATCCATATGTATCTATTCCTCCATCCATCTATCCATACGTATCTACCCATCCATCTATCCATACGTATCTATCCATCCATCCATCAATCCATATGTATCTACCCATCCATCCATTTACCCATACGTATCTATCTATCCATCCATACGTATCTATCCATCCATCTATCCATACGTATCTATCTATCCATCCATCCATCCATCTATCCATATGTATCTATCCATCCATCTATCCATACGTATCTATCCATCCTTCCATATCCATACCTATCTATCCACCTATCCATCTATCCATATGCATATATCCATACGTATCTATCCATCCATCCATCTACCCTTATGTATCTATCCATCCATCTATCCATAAGTATCCATCCATCTATCCATACGTATCTATCCATCCATCTATCCATACGTATCTATCCATCCATCCATCTATCCATAAGTATCCATCCATCCATATGTATCTATCCATCCATCCATCTATCCATATGTATCTATCCATCCATCTATCCATACGTTTCTATCCATCCATCCATATCCATACCTAGCTATCCACCCATCCATCTATCTATCCATACGTATCTATCCATACATATCTATCCATCCATCCATCTATCCTCATGTATCTATCCATCCATCTATCCATAAGTATCCATCCATCCATCCATCCATCCATCCATATGTATCTATCCATCCATCCATCTATCCATACGTATCTATCCATCCATCTATCCATACGTATCTATCCACCCATCCATCTATCCTATGTATCTATCATCCATCCATCTATCCATAAGTATCCATCCATTCATCTATCCATATGTATATATCCATCCATCTATCCATACTTATCTATCCATCCATCCATATCCATACCTATCTATCCACCCATCCATCTATCTATCCATACGTTTCTATCCATACATATCTATCCAGCCATCCATCTATCCTCATGTATCTATCCTTCCATCCATCTATCCATAAGTATCCATCCATCCATCCATATGTATCTATCCATCCATCCATCTATCCATACGTATCTATCCATCCATCTATCCATACGTATCTATCCATCCATCTATCCATACGTATCTATCCATCCATCTATCCATATTTATCTATCCATCCATCCACCCATACGTATCTATCCATCCATCCATCTATCCATATGTATCTATCCATCCATCTATCCATACGTATCTATCCATCCATCCATATCCATACCTATCTATCCACCCATCCATCTATCTATCCATACGTATCTATCCATCTATCCATCTATCCATATGTATCCATCCATCCATCTATCCATACATATCTATCCATCCATATGTATCTATCCATCCATCCATCTACCCTTATGTATCTTTCCATCCATCCATCTATCCATACGTTTCTATCCATCCATCCATATGTATCTATTCCTCCATCCATCTATCCATACGTATCTACCCATCCATCTATCCATACGTATCTATCCCTCATCCATCTATCCATATGTATCTACCCATCCATCCATTTACCCATACGTATCTATCTATCCATCCATACGTATCTATCCATCCATCTATCCATACGTACCTTATCCATCCACCTATCTATCCATGTGTATCTATCCATCCATCTATCCATACGTATCTATCCATCCTTCCATATCCATACCTATCTATCCACCTATCCATCTATCCATATGCATATATCCATACGTATCTATCCATCCATCCATCTACCCTTATGTATCTATCCATCCATCTATCCATAAGTATCCATCCATCTATCCATACGTATCTATCCATCCATCTATCCATACGTATCTATCCATCCATCCATCTATCCATAAGTATCCATCCATCCATATGTATCTATCCATCCATCCATCTATCCATATGTATCTATCCATCCATCTATCCATACGTTTCTATCCATCCATCCATATCCATACCTAGCTATCCACCCATCCATCTATCTATCCATACGTATCTATCCATCATATCTATCCATCCATCCATCTATCCTCATGTATCTATCCATCCATCTATCCATAAGTATCCATCCATCCATCCATCCATCCATCCATATGTATCTATCCATCCATCCATCTATCCATACGTATCTATCCATCCATCTATCCATACGTATCTATCCACCCATCCATCTATCCTATGTATCTATCATCCATCCATCTATCCATAAGTATCCATCCATTCATCTATCCATATGTATATATCCATCCATCTATCCATACTTATCTATCCATCCATCCATATCCATACCTATCTATCCACCCATCCATCTATCTATCCATACGTTTCTATCCATACATATCTAAGCATCCATCTATCCTCATGTATCTATCCTTCCATCCATCTATCCATAAGTAAATCCATCCATCATCCATCCATATGTATCTATCCATCCATCCATCTATCCATACGTATCTATCCATCCATCTATCCATACGTAATCTATCCATCCATCCATCCATACGTATCTATCCATCCATCTATCCATATTTATCTATCCATCCATCCACCCCATACGTATCTATCCATCCATCCATCTATCCATACGTATCTATCCATCATTATCATCTATCCATATGTATATCTATCCATCCAATCGTCCATCTATCCATACGTATCTATCCATCCATCCATATCCATACCTATCTATCCACCCATCCATCTATCTATCCATACGTATCTATCCATCTATCCATCTATCCATATGTATCCATCCATCCATCTATCCATACATATCTATCCATCCATATGTATCTATCCATCCATCCATCTATCCATACATATCTATCCATCCATCTATCTATCTATCGTATGTATCTATCTATCCATTCACCCATATGTATCTATTCATCCCTCCATCTATTCATATGTATCTTTATCTATCTATCGATCTATCTATATCTACCCATAACTATCTCTATCTATCTATATTTAACTATCCATATCTATCTATATCTATCGCTTAATCTATCCATATTTATCTATCTATCCATATTTATCTAACTATCCATCTATCCATATATATCTACAGTATATCTACAAAGGTTGTTGTGGAGGACAAAAAGGGAGATAAAAAGCATCCATACTATGATAAGTGTGTTTATTATTGGAGAAGCCACTTGCACATCACAGCAATTCGATGAATTGCATCCTAGAGCTCCTGTGCCACATTCCCCATATGCAGCACTGAATTCTGGGTAGGATATGCTAATGATATCTGTCTCACTTTTATGCATCCTGTGTCTGTTATTACACAGATCCCTAAAATCAATGCTATGCCACACTGTGGCTTTCTAGCAGAGATAAGGTTTATGCAACTGGTCAAAGCCACTCCTAGGACCGCGCTGTTTCGGGTTTGTTGGACCTCATCAGCTAGGAGCTAAGCATGACCAGTTGCAGTGGATGCTTGGGACCCGTATCTATTTATCTATCTATATATCCATCTATCCATATCTATCCATCTACAGTATATATATATATATATATATATATATATATATATATATCTCCATATCTACAGTATCTATATCCCTCTATATATCTATCCATATCTATATTCTCCCATTCATCTCGCTTTCCAAATCAGCTATTTTGACCTAGAATTTTTCATTCTCCAGTCATTCTCCTGCTTTTCACCTGTCTCTGAATAACCCTGTAAATGTTTACTGGTCCCAACTTTATTTCAATATTCATAGAAGGTGCCAATGTTTCGGTCTTCATAGAGGCTGATAATGGTTGTTATTGTTGTTTGTGTTACTTTACTGTTGGATGTTTCATCTTGTTTACATTAACATTCCATTACATTATATGTTGTTTCAGTCCATCTCGATTTCACCATCATTTGTGTTATGAATTGTTTGCTTAACCCTTTCCCTGCTGAGGCATTTCACCGCTGTGTGTTGGGCTCATTTTTACCGGTTTCGCTCATCATGTTTAAACGCGATTTGAAGTCACATTTTACCAGACATATTATATATCGTTCTTTCCGGCAGACTAAGCAGATTCATAATATATCTTTATTATATGTATACGTCATGTCCTGCCTGAATTTTATAACAAAAAATGCAATAAAATTAGAATTTTCAATAATCTACAGTGTGTAAAGTGTTTTTGTTTTACATTTTATCATGCGAGCGTTTGCGGTTAGATTTTCTATGAGGTGCGCTCGTTAAAAAAATTAGAAATGGGAACTCGTTACATTTTTTTGGGGGAAATTACGTGATTTTAAGCAAATGCCCTCCGATAGAATAAATCGTTAGTGCAGCATCATTGGTCACATTATAATTGATATGGGAACAATACTGCTGCATTAATAAAACAAAAAAAAAATTGTTTATTTTTTTATTTGATAAATAAAAATGAAAATATTTTATTTTTTTTACTTTTAGCTTAACATGGTCACGTTAGGTATAATTGGAAAGGCCATGCTCTTTCCAATGATACCAAACATTAACCCCAAGCTGCCATGGATCGGGAGATATGGGGTTCATTGGAACCCCCTATCTCCACCATAGGTGGCAGCTAGGGGATAACTCTATGCACGATGACGCCAGTCGTCAAGGGAGATCCCGGAAGCTTGGCCGACATCCAAGATGTCAGCCAGCTCCGGGAGGGGACCGCGATACGGCGCCTTTTGGTGCCGAATCGCGATCCAGCCCCCTAGGGGTTAAAGACAGCCGCCGCTTGGAAGGAAAGGCTGTGTCCTTCCAAACGGTGCCTGCCTTTTTGGGCTGCCCCGCATGGATGGGGAGGGAGAGAGGCACTTTTCCTGCACTGGCGGAAGGGGGGGGGGTGCCTGAATAGATGTCATCACGCTGGTGCTGGTGATTGGTGCCCGCTGGATCCGGACGATCGTTGGCTGCAAAAGGGAGGACGCAATCAGCAAAAAAAAACTACTGAATGAAAATGCCTGGAATTAACATATAGATGCTACGAATGTTAATAAAAAAGGTCTATTACCGAAAAAAGAAAAAACGCTTTAAAAAAAATTAAATATGCCTAAAAGATCCTTAAAAATCAATAAATAAAGAGACTTTTTGCTGTAGATTAAAATAATAAACGTTTTATTAGATACTGAATTAAAACAGGAGTATTTCTAACATTGAAGCCTATGGGATTCGACTGAATAAACCTGCAGAATTAACTAGGGGATAAAGGCTGTGGAATTCTCTGCCTGTTGAGGTGGTTGGGTCAGAGACTGCACAGACTTTTAAAAAGCGACTGGATGACTTCCTGCTGACACAGAATATTAAGGGTTATAATATTTAATATGTGGGTAAAAGATTCTTGATCCAAGGAGAAATCTGACGCCATCTGGGGTCAAAAAGGAATTTTTCCCAGCGTGTTGCATATTGGTGAGCGCTTCAGACTGAGTTTTTGCCTTCTTTTGGATCAACAGCAGTAGGTGATGTGTGAAAGGCTGAACCCAATGGACGCAAGTCTTTTTTCAGCCTATCTAACTATTTAACTACCGAACAGCAGTGCACTTCGGCAACTCTTCACTGCTGTTCGGTGTTCTCTGAATAGATTAACCATTGCTTCTCTATGGGGGATTTTACTGCCGTCGAACAGCATCGTACATGCAGGCAATTCGAAAAATTTGGCGAACTGCCTGCTCTCTGAATAGCCAAATGGACCTGAAATGTCACCGTACGCTGAATTTTAGTATCCGGTTACATTTCGGCAACATTTTGGCGCTCTCTGAATAACTCCCACTGTGTCTACTTTCGTGAACCTGACATGTTTCTCCCATAACACCGAACTGGGTTTTGTGTGCTGTCTCATAATAGCCTGTACGTTAAGAAATTTCGGCAGCGAATCAGGTTTTATCGACGAAGATGTCTACTTATAAACATTGGGTCTTTTGTAACAAGATTAATGTTGCTCTCGGATGAGCCCCTCCGTACAGTAAGGCACATCCCACTGTTTATATTGAGCTCCATGAGTTTATTAATAATGATTATTAATATCATGCTGGGAATCAATTTAACCTGCTGCTACCTTAGGATTTGAACAGATACTTAAAGCACTGTAAGTGGGGCACTTCAGGCGTCTCGCGCTCGCTGTACTGGGATTTAATTAACTTAACATGATATTAAAAAAAAGACTATTAGTAGTAAATGTTATTTTAGATGTGTCCTACCTGAGAAGCTACAAAACCATCGGACTACAACATATGTCCCCAACCTTGGCTCAAGAGATCTTCGGAAACTACGGGCCCGATTCCGACCAACCCTTATCATCTCCCTGTTACCGATGCTTTTCAGACCCAGATGCACTATGTGCATTTGTATATGGAATAATTCTGAACCGCAGGTTGATACTTGCAGTGGCGCCCAGCAATATTGCGAATATCAGCTCCTGGAGTCCATAGGACTCCATGGATTCCTGCGCATTCCAGCGTGAACTCGAAAGTGCAGGCTCCGTGGAAGGGGATGCGGAGGATCATGGGAACTATTTGTTCCCATTCTCATGCTGGGAACAAATAGCATGAGAATGGGAACAAATAGGAGCGCTGTCCTCAGCGCCTGGAGCAGCTTGACCCGCCTGCTTCTGATTCTCTGCCCTGGATCCGTTAGGAATTTCCAGAGGGCCACTCTGTGCCTTCTGGGGGGTGATAGTGGGTACCCTGAATGAGACACCAGACGAGCTGTATGTTCCCACAGGATTCTCTGACTTTTAATGAACAAAAACGCCACCATTTATGCTGAAATCCAACAGTCATAATTTGCATAAATGACGCACCTCGTCCTACCAATATGCTAATTACATTATGTCAGATAGGTATTTACAATAAACATTCTTTACATTCTTTAGCCTTTAGCTCACACAACATTTGCATAACCTATTGTTCTAACACATCAGATTAAAGACAAACACTATCACAGATTTCTTGAATTAAACATGCAGCCAGATAAGGGTAAAAGCCCTGTTGCATAAATTACATAGCAGTAAAGCTTGTTTACTGGCTATACAGAAACACATTTACCTACAGGAATATAAGTATATTTAAAACTAAAGCTACAACATTTTACACTAAACTAATTTAAACTAAAACCAAACGATGTAAAATATATTTAAAAACACACAATATAAATGAACATAAAGTCTCTGGGGTTTGAAGCGCGGAGCGCTATGTCAGCTCCATGAAAAGTATGGGATTTATTGGGGGGTTAAATGGAAGTGTCAAGTGATTTTGCAAAAGCAAAATCACTTAACACCAGGTTGTAAAAGTTAGCATTCAGTCACTGTCAGAGTATAGGAGACGTGAATTTACAGTGAGCAGCCGCGTCTCGGTTGTTATAGCTAGGGATGATTTTAACCCTTTCGCTGCTGAGCCATTTCACCTGTAATGGGGGGGGGTGCGCCCACTAGATAGTGGCGGAGTTGAGATCCTTAAGGGCAACAATACTTTCTTTATTAACTCAGAAATAGCAAAAAATACAGTTTGTAACTCAAGAGCCAGGGGACTTGAAGGACTAGCTGAATAGCCTCTAGGCTCAGAGGGTTTCGAGACTGACAGAAAGCCTAGGACACGCTCAGAAACACAATACGTGGGACGACAGTCCGTGTAGTTTTCAAGGTGCAGGGCAGTCAGAGATGCAGAAACCAATCGTTCTGGTAAATACTTGAGATTGGTAGATACCTGGTGACTCTCGGAAGGTACTGGCTTCCATACACAATTGTTATTGCTAATATGTACAGAGATGCGATTAGCAATAATATTAAACAATTGTTTGTTATCGTGGTCTTTGCAAAAACATTAACATGAGTAGTAGCCTGGGTAAAGGGACCCCGGAGGGTTACAAACGATACCCCTAAACGTGATGGGACATAACCCAAACAGCGAGCGATCAACCCAGCAACCAGCATGGGGTTAAATCACTAAAACACGCAAACAGCGTAATATACACAATAGAGAAAGATTAGTCAAAGCCAAGCCGGGTCAAATAACAGGAGCAGGAATCTCATACAAAGCAGGGTCGTCAACAGTAAATTCAATCAGATACAGGAAGTAGCGGTGCGTTAAACAAACTCTGCAACAGGGCGACGAGGCAACTCCTCGAGCCCTGTTTTAAAGCCGGTGACCACACCTGACTCCTGGTGACCACACCTGACCCTGCCCCCTCAGATGCTGATCTGCCAGCAGAAAGTGCTGGCACCCGGCCAGCCAGCGGTCCCCCTTCTTACCCAGACCCCCCAGGGAGTACAGCGGGGGCTGAGGATGTAACATCACCCCTGTGTGCTGAGCTCATTTTTACCGGTTTCGCTCATCATGTTTAAATGCGACTTGAAGCCACATTTTATTATACCACCCAGACAAATTATATATTGTTATTTCCGGCAGACTGGGCAAACTCATAATATATCATTATTATATGTATACATCATGCCCTGCCTGAATATTATAAAAACAAATACAATAAAATTTGAATTTTCAATCATCTACAGCGTGTGTAAAGTGTTTTTTTCACATTTCATCATCCAAGCCTTTGTGTTTATATTTTCTATGGGGTGCGCTTGTTAAAAAAATTAGAAATGGGGACTCGTTACATTTTTTTGGGGGAATTTGCGTGTTTTTTAGCAAACTCATCCCATAGAAAAAATTGTTAGTGCAGCATAATTTTTCACATTATAATTGATATGGGAACAATATTGCTGCTATAATAAAACAAACAAAAAAACATTTAAAATAAAAAAAAAAATCGATTTTTTTTTCAAACATAACATGGTCATTTTTGGTATCATTGGAAAGGCCATGCTCTGGCCTTTCAAATGATACCAGTCATTGTACCCCCTATCTCCTTCATTGGTGACAGCTAGGAGTTAACTCCCGAACTGATGTCATTGAGCCCCTGCAGAGTAAAGCCAGTAGGGGGGGGATCCCAGAGGCTTGGCCGACATCCAAGATGTTGGCCAGCTCTGGGAGAGGACCACGATCCGGCGCCGATTGTTGCCGAATCGTGATCCAGCCCCTAAGGGGTTAAAGGCAGGCAACGCTTGGAAGTGCAGGCTGTGCCCGTCCAAGCGGTGCCTGCCTTTTGCATGTAGTCCTTATGTATGGGGAGGGAGAGGGGTCCAAAGGACCTCCCCTTCAGGCACCTTCCTTGTACTGGCGGGGGGTGCCTGGAATAGACGTCATCGCACCCGGTGTGATGCCGCTACTCGTTCCGGCTGGGGTCCCGGAGGCTGGGCTGACATCAAAAATGTCAGCCCACACTGGGAGGCTGCAGCGATAGGCTGGAATACCGGCCAATCGCTGCCTCCTATGTATAAGACGTGCTCAGCGCGTCCATAGAACAGGAGAACCACTTGCCTGGAAGCACTGAGCACGTCCACCGCAGCCAAGTGGTTAAGGTAAGTCTGGGGCACTTTTCATTCCCCGCTCCAGATGTCATCTTATTGTCCCGGTGGGAATCTGACCCTACTTGTACCACGATGCTCAGGTACTCATTAGCTTGGCTAAGCCCTATGGTAAATGTAGTTCCAAAACATCTGGAGGGTCAAGGCTTCCGACCCCTCCCCTAAGACATAAACTAGCATCACACTGCTTGGGCAGCTGATTTAACGTAGCTTTTTTTTAGCTGAAATCTATACATAAAACAAGTATAAAAAAACTCTAGTTTTTAGGCACAAAATAGAGAGGGCAATGCGCAAAAGCACCTATACTGGTTAATTCAGCAGCAGACACAATAACTCTTAAAAAAAGCTGCTCCTATGGGACAATCCCTGTATGCAGTGAAAGAGTAACAGCTTTTATTGGGTGAGTACAAGTGGCAACATTTCAGCCTTATCTGGCCTTTGTCAAGCCAAAAAGCTCTCAACGTCGGCGTACTTCGGGGACCCTGATGTGAATGCTGAATTCACTGCAGGGTCGGCGAATTAAGGGTGCTGAACTGCGCCAAAGGAAAGAGCAATGAGATTTGCTGATCTCTGAATAACCCATACAGGGTGATTCAAAGAGAATCGAAAAGCTACCGCACGTTCGGTGACTTTTCGTTCTCCTCAATTCGGTGCAATTTGGCAATCCCATTTCGGCGCCCTGCGGTGTATTCAGCAAGCACCACAGGGCCATTGTATTGCAGGGAAAAGCCGCCGCAAACCTGACTAACACTCACCGCAAAACCCAGGCGAATGCACACCGAAACCCGCAAAACCATCTGTATTAACCCCGCCAAAGATGCCGGAGAAACCCGAGCAGGAGACGATCAGAGCGCAGAGCAGCCGCCGGAAAAACCCAACACCACAGACGAATGGAGTGAAAAAAAAAACAGTACGCTTGAATGTTTGAAAAGTAAAACGCTGTTTGCAAACAAAGTACTGAGCGAAAATGTCTGAAACTTACATATAAGATCCAATGAATGATACTAAAAAGGTCTGTTACAGAAAAAAAGAAAAACCGTTTAGAAACAAAAATGGAAAAAAAAGTTTTTGCAAAAAAATTCCGAAAAATGCTTAAAAGATCCTAAAAAATCTATAAATAAAGAGACTTTTTACTGCAGAATATTATAAATAACGGTTTATTAGATATTGACTTAAAACAGGAATATTTTTAACATTGAAACCTATGGGATTCGCCTGAATAAACCTGCCGAATTAAACCACCGAATGGCAGGGCAATTCGGCAACTTTTCACTGCTGGGTTTTGTTCTCTGAATACCCGAAGCAGTGCTTCTCTATGGGGATTTCACTGCCCTCGAACAGGCACCAAACAGGCACCGTATGTGCAGCCAATTCGCCAGGATTTGGTGAATTGCCTGCACTCTGGATAGCCGAATTGCCAGAAAAGGTAACCGTATGCTGAATTTCAGCATTCGGTTTCCTTTCGGCCCCAATTCAGAGCTCTTTGAATAACCCTGATAGTGAGCAGCAAGTGATGTAAAGATACGGGTGGGGGGGGGGGGTTTACAACACAGAAGATCACAATTGCACCCAGTGACACATATAGAGTAAAATAAGAGAAAAACAAAACAAATGTAAGATATCAGCAACATAAAATAAACACAATAGGGACTTTGCATTTTTTTGCAGTACTGGCCCTTTAACCATCATCATTGATCAAATTTCCCCCTTTCCACTTACCAATACAATGAAGGAGGGAATAAAATATATCCGGTGCTCTTTAATCCTTGTAGTATCATTGCTGTTACATATTAAGTCAATGTTTAAGAGAAGATAATATCAGGAAGTAAGTCTCTGCATTGATACATTGCTAAAAAGAAACAAGCATTATCTCGACATTCATCAACAAAGAAAACACTAACAACAATATCGCTGCTTGAAACAGACCCGCGGTGACCCAGCATGGTGACTGAAAAATGTCTTACCTAGAAGATGTGATTTCTCTGGGTCACGAATGAGGTCACTAAGAGAACAGATGAAAGGTGGAAAAACACAATGCCTTCAAAACAGTCATTATCCAGCAAAGAATAAATCTTAAGTTTTAAATGTATTCAGCTCCAAAATCGCTATGACCCTTTATTGCGGGATTTCAACTGAGCGAATTTATCATTAAAAAAGATGTGATTCTGGCTTTTTTTTATACAGTCTCTATCTGATATCAGTCTGGGAATGAGACGGCAGGATGAATGCAAATTTTAATCGAAAACGTACAAGGAGGAACCTCGACGTGATACTTAAAAGGTGGTTAATAAAAGCTGAATTTAGAATGTTGTAGAGTTTGCTTATATTAACCCCTTCACTGCCAAGATTGAGATAACTTGGATTTCACTGGCACCATCAGGCGCTTCGCATCGAGTCATCTCGATCTGCGGCAGTGCGGGACTAAAGCAAATGAAATTCCTTTGCTGCAAACTAATTTTGTTTGCATTTGGGCTTTGGAAGGTGCCCCCAAAGTTTTAGCCCCGTGGGCAGAATGCCCAAGGTGCTAAAACTGCTAAAGGACGACTAATTGAATGTCCTTATCGGACTTTCATCAGCCGATACAGTGAACCACAACCTGCAGCGCTAACTGCAGTAACTCCGTTTGGCCAGTAGATGGTGACATCTGCCTGCCTATTAGGTTATTATACCGTAGTAAGGGATACATTGGGAATATCCCCAAATATTTCTTACTGTATAATAAATTACTTACACAACTGGTAGAAACACCAACTAGAGAGGATAACTGTCTGGACCTGGTTATAACAAATAATGTGGATCTTTTCGCAAATATTAATGTAAGGGAAAAGTTGGGAAACAGTGACCATAATATGGTGTCTTTTGAAATAAACTCAAAAAAGCACATTCATAAAGGGCATGCTAAAACATATAATTTTAAAAAGGCCAACTTTATTAAAATAAAGGAAGCTCTCAATGTCATTGACTGGCAGAAACTCTTTCATGGGAAAAACAATGAGGATAAGTGGAATATCTTTAAACTAACACTAGAAATGTACACGTCACAATACATTCCACTGGTTAATAAATATAAAAGAAACAGACTGAAACCAATGTGGCTTAGTAGGAAGGTAACTAAGAAAATGAAAAATAAAAAGAAGGCATTTAAAGCTTTTAAATTTGATAAATCTGAGGCATCCTATAAAGCATATAGGGCAGCTGATAAAGCATGTAAAAAAGCGATTAGATGGGCTAAACTAGAAAATGAAAAAGAAATAGCCAAAGAGAGCAAGACCAACCCTAAAAGATTCTTTAGGTACATAAATTCTAAGAAAAATCAAGAGTGAATATGTAGGTTCACTAAAATCGGAGTCAGGGTTATTGTTAACTGGAGATCAAGATAAGGCAGAAATTTTGAATGATTATTTTTCTTCAGTATTTATCAAAGAGAAACCTGTAACAGGAGACATGAAATTCATTAATAAAAACTTACTAATACAAAGTGACTGGTTGACTCAGGACGAGGTTTTGCAGCAATTAAACAATGTGAATGTGAATAAAGCCCCAGGGCCAGATGGAATTCATCCGCGAGTACTGAGAGAGCTATGTGTTGAAATATGTAAACCTCTAGTCTTGATCTTTCAAGATTCTTTTCTTTCAGGAATCGTACCAGAGGATTGGAGAAAAGCTGACGTGGTCCCTATATTTAAGAAAGGTTTAAAATGTGTGCCTGGGAATTATAGATCTGTGAGCTTAACATCTGTGGCTGGGAAAGTATTTGAGGGGTTACTAAGGGATAATATTCAGGAATTTATTGGGAGATATAATGTAATTGACAAAAATCAGCATGGTTTTATGAAACACAGATCATGTCAGACTAACCTAATTACATTCTATGAGGAAGTAAGTAGAAGTATAGATCAGGGGGTCACAGTGGATGTGATTTACTTGGATTTTGCCAAAGCTTTCAACACAGTTCCACACAAACGGTTACTATTTAAATTAAGAAAAATTGGTCTAGATGAAAATACTTGTTCTTGGATAGAAAACTGGATAAAAGATAGGGTACAGAGAGTGGTCATAAATGGTACATCTTCAAGATGAACATCAGTGGTAAGCGGTGTCCCTCAGGGGTCTGTTATAGGACCAATACTATTCAATTTATTTATAAATGACCTTGAGATAGACATTGAAAGCCATGTATCAGTGTTTGCAGATGACACAAAACTAGGAAAAGTAATACAATGTGAGCAGGATGTTACTTCGCTGCAGAGGGATTTAGATAGATTGGGGGACTGGGCACTTAAATGGCAAATGAAATTTAATGTAGATAAATGCAAAGTTATGCACTTTGGAGTGAAGAATACACAAGCAATTTATACCCTAAATGGTACGGAGTTAGGGAGATCCAAGCAGGAGAAGGATTTGGGAATAATCATAGACTTCAAACTAAGTAACAATGTGCAATGTCAAACAGCAGCCGCCAAGGCCAGCAAGGTATTGGCATGCATTAAAAGGGGAGTTCACTCTCGGGATGAAAACATAATTTTGCCTCCGTATAAATCAATGGTCAGACCGCACCTTGAATATGCTGTGCAATTTTGGACACCTGTCTTAAAAAAGGATATTATAGCGCTAGAAAATTGCAGAGACGGGCAACTAAATTAAT
Source organism: Leptobrachium leishanense (assembly GCA_009667805.1). Taxonomy (NCBI): domain Eukaryota; kingdom Metazoa; phylum Chordata; class Amphibia; order Anura; family Megophryidae; genus Leptobrachium; species Leptobrachium leishanense. The sequence continues at coordinate 25,693,147 of CM019072.1, read as the reverse complement.
AAGGGGAATGGAAGGGTTAAGTTATGAGGAACGACTAACAAGCTTAAACCTGTTTAGTTTAGAGAAACGGCGCCTTAGAGGGGATCTGATAACCTATTTATAAACATATACGGGGCCAATGTCAACCATTGTCTGATAACCTATTCATTAACAGGACTATACACAGGACACAAGGTCATCCATTTAGACTGGAAGAAAGAAAATTCAGCCTAAAGCATAGGAAGGATTATTTTACGGTGAGAACAATAAAGCTGTGGAGTTTTCTGCCTGTTGAGGTGGTTGGGTCAGAGACTGTACAGACTTTTAAAAAGTGACTGGATGACTTCCTGCAGACACAGAATATTAAGGGTTATAATATTTAATATGTGGGTAAAAGCTTCTTGATCCAAGGAGAAATCCGACTGCCATTCTGGGGTCAAGAAGGATTTTTTTTTCCCAGTATGTTGCATATTGGCAAGCATTTCAGACTGGGTTTTTTGCCTTCTTTTGGATCAACAGCAGTAGGTGATGTGGGAGAGGCTGAACCCGATGAATGCATGTCTTTTTTCAGCCTATGTATGTAACTATGTAAGTATGTAATTAATTAAAATGAGGTTTTAAAAAAGAAATGGTTCCTGACAATGTTTTTTTTTTAAAATCACATGGTAGTGAAGGGGTTAAAAACTAAATTTTTATGTATATATATATTAAGATCTCGCGACTATTATAACAGCAAGGGATCAGAATTAAAAATCACACCTTTTTATGAAGTACCATTATGCTGAACACAAGTAATGTGAAAAGTTGCAAGGTGCCGACTTCCTAAAAATTCAGCGTAATATTTTAACTAGAAAATGCAAACAAAGTAAATGCATTGGTGACTAATATTAAACCACCCATAGGGCCACTTTAAATCATAAATCAAGACAAGAACAGACATTCAGACAGACAGACAGACAGAAACAGAAAAAGAGAAAGACAGTAATATTGAAAAACAAATAGAGACATTGGCAATCCCACACACATTGATAGCCTACCCACACACTGACACTCCTCTGATGCCCATCGGAGTTCAAATAGCCAGCAGCAGGGAGTTTAAACACAGTTGCGGTCTGTGATTCTTAAGACCTCTCATAGAGCCCTTATCAGATTTCTGGACACTGTCCTAGACCAATGATCAGATTATAGCATTTATTTTTTACTCTGCCTAGCAACAGTTGAGGAGACAAGGACACTGCTTAAAGGGACATAACACATTTTATCAATCAGGCACATGTTAAATGACACAAAAAAACAACAGAAAAATGATAGTTTAAATTTTTTTATTGCAAGAACAAATGGTAGGGCGCTGCCCCATGTTCCCTGTGGACGAGCCTCCACTGATAGGAGTACACATGCACATTCTGTGGACTTACTGGTGGTCTCACTGGTACTTTCCCAATGCTTAAAAAGTTTAGCTTGACCATATATTTGGAGATAGAACCTTAATTCTAAAATAAAATGTAAATATGATCAAAGATTCCACCAATACAAACCCTCTATGACGGCTTCAAGCCTTCAAAATTTAAAATTTAATTTTAAATTTAATGTACGCTCCATTATAACTTATAAAAACATATATATATATATATACACACAGTATATACTACAAGTCAAGAGGCAACACGTAGGAATACAGGTCCTCCACTATGTTTGAACTCCCATAGGTTCCCATAGGTCACATGCACTATAAACCATCTAATCAGGTGTTCAATCATATGTTTCCCAGTTACGTCACAACAAATATATGACATATCATATATTTCTTCAAAAATCCGTATATCAGATGTGATTGTGTGTTTATGTTAAGTTTGAGCTGATAATTTTTAAACGAGGGACAGAAATCTTGGTGAGTTGCCACACTTCTTTTTTTAATACTTGACCCTTGTATATATATATATATATTATATATATATATACATATAAATATATATATATATATATATATATTGTGTTTAATATTGCAGAAGCCACCTGCACATCATAGCAATTCAAAGAATTGCATCCCAGAGCCCCTGTGCCACATTCCCCATATGCAGCAAGGAATTCTGAGTAGGATATGCAAATTACCTCTGTATCTGCTGTATCTGTATATATATATATATATATATATATATACAGTATCTCACAGAAGTGAGTACACCCCTCACATTTTTGGGGAGGGAAATTGGCTAATTGGGCCCAATTTGGGCATTTTCATGTTGAGTTATTTTCAGGGGACAGCAAATGTACACTGTTACACAAGCTGTACACTCACTGCTTTACATTGGAGCAAAGTGTCATTTCGTCAGTGTTGTCACATGACAAGATATAATAAAATATTTACAAAAATGTATGAGGTGCACTCACTTCTGTGAGATACTGTATATAGTATGGTATAGTATTGATTGAAGGGTTTTGTGTAAAAACAGACCCAGGATGCAAAAAAGTGAGACAGATGTCATTTGCATGTCTTACCCAGAATTCCTTGCTTCATATGGGAAATGTAGCAAAGGAGCTCTGTGATGCAGTTCTTTGAATTGCTGTGATGTGCAAACGGCTTCTTGGCTCTATTACTGTACATTCTTTGCGCAAAAACACTCTCGCAGCGCGTTAATTTGTGCGCGAAGCATTAAACGTTAACATGCGTAAATTAACGCTGGTATTACAATCCGAGCGCATTTTTACATCCGTCAAAAAATAACTCGCGTAAAAAAGACAAGCAAAAACTGGGCGCATTAACACTGAGCGCGGAAATCGGTGGGCGGACTGTTTTTTCACGCGATTCAGCCAATCAGAATTAAGAACCACAATTGTCTCCTGTTAAGTTTTTGCACCTGTCAAAATCAATCTGTGTATATATGCTGCAGCAATAATAAAAACACGCACAACTTCTCCATTTTATTGTTTGGGTATGTGTAGAATGTGTAACTATACTTTGCTGTATTGTTTTTTCGTGCTGGCGTATTTGGTTTCGGCCAGAACGTTCAGATTTGCCATTACCACCAGCTTTTAAAAGACGTTAAAATTATGCGCGCAAACGTTGTCCGTTAAATTTTGCGCATACATTGTAATACCATCCGCATACCAGTGCACGAACGCATTTGCGCTCACAATGTTAAGTGTAGGACGCGCAAAGTACATTACGCTCGCAAAGGGTTTTGCGCAGGTTCACCAGCGTTAGACGTTAACGCGCATTTTTTGCGCGGACGTTGTAATACGACGTTCTGCGCAAAAGGTTTTGCCCCTCGCGTTAATGCGTTAACGTTTGCGCGAATAATGTGATAGAGCCCCTTATTGGTTATTGCGTGGAGCCTTTTTATCTAATTTCTTGGCCTCCACCACAACCCTAATAAGTACTATATATATGTTACCGCTAAAGTGAGAAAGCCATGAATGTGCAGATGAACTGATTTGCACCATTAATGTGCGGAATCAAGAGTGTTCCGCACTTTACCTAGGTAATGTGCATGTTAACGGCTTCCGTATCGTTAAAGTGCAAAACTTTGTAGGGAAATGAGGGGAAGGTTTCTTTCCCTCATTTCCTGTCCCGACACCTTCCCCCTCTCCCTCCACTTTTCGGTTCTGCCTGTTAGCGCGTGAGTTTGTGTCATGATAATAAATAAATAACATTAAACCGTTTGATTATTTCTATTATAGTTTTTTAAATAACACGTTGCTGTTGTTCCAGCAAAGATCTTATTTGCACTTTAACGAGTGCCTAGTAGGTAATCTGCACATTACCTAGGTAATTTGCAAAATGACACACGTTTTCGGCACTTTAACTGCTCACCCTAGTTAATATGCACATTACCTAGTTAATCTGCAGACTAACTGATTTCTGCACTTTAGCGGTAACCAGGGCCGGTGCTTCCACTAGGCAAGCTAGGCAACTGCCTAGGGCGCACTGCCACCTAGGGGCGCAGCCAACCTCAACCCATGTTCTATTATGCACCCCTTCCTCATTGTTTGCTTTTTAGCCGGTAGTAATGACGGGTCACAAAATGGATCCCCGCTAGTGGCACAGAAGGTGGACATCTTATAGTGATACGCAGGTGCCACCAGATGGTGTGCGGGTGCGACAAGAGGCAGATGAAAGAAAGAAAAAAAGAAAGGCATGAAAGAAAAGAAAGAAAAAAGAGGCACAGAAGAAAGAAAATAAGCAGATGAAAGAAAGAGAAAAAGTGTCAGCTGAAAGAAAGAGGCAGATGAAGGAAAAGGCAAAAAGAAAGAGGCACAGAGGGCAGAGGAAAGAAAAAAGAGGCAGAGGAAAGAAAGAGGCACAGAGGGCAGAGGAAAGAAAAAAGAGGCAGAGGAAAGAAAGAGGCACAGAGGGCAGAGGAAAGAAAAAGAGGCAGAGGAAAGAAAGAGGCACAGAGGGCAGAGGAAAGAAAAAAGAGGCAGAGGAAAGAAAGAGGCACAGAGGGCAGAGGAAAGAAAAAAGAGGCAGAGGAAAGAAAGAGACAAGAAAGAAAGAAGCACCGAAGAAAGAAAGCAACACAGGGCAGAGGAAATAAAGAAAGAGGCAGATGAAAGAAAAGGTGAAAGAAACAGGCACAGAGGAAAGAGGCACAGTCCAATCCCGGGCCCGACCAGCAGAGGGGTAAGATGGACACCGAACTAACACGACCGTGTGCAGCCCCCATGCACAGTGTGTCCCCCCTGCAGTGTGTGTGTGTGTCTGTGCACAGTGTGTGTCCCCCCTGGATGTACAGTGTGTGTGTGTGTTCCCAGGGCCGGTGCTAGACTATCTTGCGCACTAGGCAAGACCAGCTACTCTCAGTCCCCCCCCGAGAAAAAATTGTTAACTGTTGAAATGCGCAAGGGAACACACACACACACTGTACATCCAGGGGGGACACACACTGTGCACAGACACACACACACTGCAGGGGGGACACACTGTGCATGGGGGCTGCACACGGTCGTGTTAGTTCGGTGTCCATCTTACCCCTCTGCTGGTCGGGCCCGGGATTGGACTGTGCCTCTTTCCTCTGTGCCTGTTTCTTTCACCTTTTCTTTCATCTGCCTCTTTCTTTATTTCCTCTGCCCTGTGTTGCTTTCTTTCTTCGGTGCTTCTTTCTTCCTTTCTTTCTTTCTTTCTTGTCTCTTTCTTTCCTCTGCCTCTTTTTTCTTTCCTCTGCCCTCTGTGCCTCTTTTCTTTCCTCTGCCTCTTTTTTCTTTCCTCTGCCCTCTGTGCCTCTTTCTTTCCTCTGCCTCTTTTTTCTTTCCTCTGCCCTCTGTGCCTCTTTCTTTTTGCCTTTTCATTCATCTGCCTCTTTCTTTCAGCTGACACTTTTTCTCTTTCTTTCATCTGCTTATTTTCTTTCTTCTGTGCCTCTTTTTTCTTTCTTTTCTTTCATGCCTTTCTTTTTTTCTTTCTTTCATCTGCCTCTTGTCGCACCCGCACACCATCTGGTGGCACCTGCGTATCACTATAAGATGCCCACCTTCTGTGCCACTAGCGGGGATCCATTTTGTGACCCGTCATTACCGGCTGAAAAGCAAACAATGAGGAAGGGGTGCAATAATAGAACATGGGTTGAGGTTGGCTGCGCCCCTAGGTGGCAGTGCGCCCTAGGCAGTTGCCTAGCTTGCCTAGTGGAAGCACCGGCCCTGTGTGTTCCCTTGCGCATTTCAACAGTTGACAATTTTTTCTCGGGGGGGGGACTGAGAGTAGCTGGTCTTGCCTAGTGCGCAAGATAGTCTAGCACCGGCCCTGGCGGTAACATATATACATACTGTATATATCCATCCAACATTACTCCAGTTGAATTTCTTGGTCCTGCTGCTACGAGAAAAATGTTTGCAAACACTCATTACCCATATCCTGATTTTACCAGCGTGGTCACGTCAGCCATCTAAAAAAAAAATCAAAACAATGGGAATCGTCAAGGAGAAAAGTAAAAAATCAAACAGATGTATTCAGTTTTACACAGAATGCACAGTGTTTGCAGTGAAAATAAAAGCAGCATTTGGCAGCGTAAAACACGTTGGCGCGCGTTCAGCATTTTGTAAACGTGGTAAAATATTAATACAGCTGATAAAGTAAATGAAATGTTTCCATATCTTTGGTTGTGTTTGCTTTTTAAAATGGGAAGTTATGTCCACACGCCATGTTTGTCCTGGCATGTAAACATAATTAGATAGCCAAATTATGCATGTGAGTCGCAGAGTTGTAATGAAAAGTACACAGACATTTCTGTAATTCAGATCTGACTGAGGTCTGCTGAGTCACGGGTCCTCGATTCAATAACAATAACGATTTCCATCCGATAACTACAGGGATTATATGGGCTCTATTACATTCTTTGCGCAAAAAACGCTCGGGCGGCGCTATTTTTTTTGCGCGCAGCGTTAAACGTTAACGCGCGTAAATTAACGCTGGTATTACGATCCGAGCGCATTTTTTCATCCGTCAAAAAATACGTGCAAAAACGTGCGCACATTAACGTTGCGCGCAGAAATCGGTGGGCGGACTGTTTTTTCACGCGATTCAGCCAATCTGAATTAAGAACCACAATTGTCTCCAGTTCAGTTTTTGCGCCTGTCAAAATCAATCTGAGTATATATGCTGCAGCAATAATAAAAACACACACAACTTAGCAATTTTATTGTTTGGGTATGTGTAGAATGTGTAACTATACTGTGCTGTATTTTTTTTCGTGCTGGTGTATTTGGGTTCGGCCAAGACGTTCAGATTTGCCGTTACCACCAGCTTTTAGAAGACGTTAAAATTATGCGCGCAAACGACTGTTAAATTTTGCGCTAAGATTGGAATACCTTGTGCGCACCTGCGGACAAACGCATTTGCGCTCACAATGTTAAGTATAGGACGCGCAAAGTACATTACGCTTGCAAAGGGTTAGCGCAGGTCCACCCACGTTATACGTTAATGTGCATTTTTTGCGCGGACATTGTAATACGACGTTCTGCGCGAAGGGTTTTGCCCCTTGCATTAATGCGTTTTTGCGCACGCGATAACGTTTGCGCGAAGAATGTAATTGGGCCCAGAATGTTTTATTATTTTTTTAGTTTACAATTATTGTGTTTTATATATTTTTTATATTACATTTTTAGACACGAATGTGTTGAGTTTGAGATTCCACTTCCTTGGCATCTGAATAATTCCGACCAGTGATTCGCCTGTTTTTCAGAGATGTTTTTTCTTCATTTTATTTAGTTTTCTTCTTGAATTATAACAAGAAACTTTGTTATAGGATTTAGGCTAGCTCACTCACACTGCCAGAGCAGAGGATTTAAAATTACTCTGAGAAAAAGAAATATACAGTGTTATTCAAAGAGAATCGAAAAGTCACAGCACGTTCGGTGACTTTTCATTCTCTTCAATTCTGGATGATTTGGTGATCCCATTTCGGCGACCCTGAGGTGTATTCAGCAAGTACCACAGGGCCGTCGTAGTGCAGGGAAAAGCCGCCGCAAACCTGCCGAACACTCACCGCAAAACCCAGGTGAATGCACACCAAAAACATCTGGATTAACCCCACCGAAGATGCCGGAGAAACCCGAGTAGGAGCCGATCACAGTGCAGAGCAGCCGCCGGAAAAACCCGACATCGCAGACCAATGGAGTAAAAAAAAAAAAAAACAGTACGCATGAATGTTTGAAAAGTGAAACGCAGTTTGCAAACAAACTACTGAGCGAAAATGTCTGAAATTTACATATGATCCAATGAATGATAATAAAAAGGGCTGTTACAGAAAAAAGAAAAGCATTTTAAATTTATTTTTTTTAAAAAAAAAAAAAATCGGAAAAATTTGTTTGCAAAAAAATCCCGAAAATTGCTTAAAAGATCCTAAAAAATCTATAAATAAAGAAACTTTTTACTGCAGAATATTATAATAAACAGTTTAGTAGATATTGAATTAAAACGGGAATATTTTTAACATTGAAGTCTATGGGATTCGCCTGAATAAACCTGTCGAATGAAGCCACCGGATGGCAGGTCATTTAGACAACTTTTCACTGCTGGTTTTTGTTCTCTGAATAGACAAAGCATTGCTTCTCTATGGGGGTTTCACTGCCCTCGAACAGGCACCGAACAGGCTCCGTATGTGCAGGCAATTCGCCAACTTTTTGCGAACTGCCTGCTCTCTGGATAGCCGAATGGCCAGGAAAGGTAACCGAATGCTGAATTTCAGCGTTCGGTTACCTTTCGCCAGATATTCAGAGCTCTTTGAATAACCCTGATAGGCTCATGGGTTTTTGGATAGAGGCCAAAGAACAAGTAGCAGTCCTTGAATTAAAGGGAGGATGGCCACCTGTGTGTATAGGTTTACCAACCTTGGCAGGACTGAGATCGGGGGCTTGAACACCCCTTGGTTAGATAGACACATGTGTGTCTAAAATCATGGGCATGACTAGGAGGCGATTCCCTTCATCACAGTCATGACCAGAGCCCAAAAATGTTCTGTCGCAAGGGCCAGATTTATAAATAGGCAAAATAGGCATGTGCTTACAGGCACCTGCCACAAGGGGGGCGTCTTGTTCTGTAAAAATAAGTAAAAAAAATGTACAGTTTACAATCATTTAGACCCCTGTATCTCTGGAGCACAAAATACTAGAAGGGCATATAAAATATCATTGGAAAGACCAGTGTATGGCCTTTCCAGTAATCCCAAACATGACCAGGTTAGGTTTATGTAAACATAAGAACACAGATAAAATAATATGCCCCAAAATAAAAATGTCAGACGTCATTTTCGCTATATTTTTAGGGGGAGGGGCGTTCCACATCGTTGTGCCTACAGGCTCCTGAGATGTAAATCCTGTCTGTCACATCAGTTCTTGCTCAGCAGAGTGGCCAACTTCCTGCAGAGCAGCCACTAAGGGCTGCTCATGGCTTCAAATTGCCAGATCTAACCATTTAAGCACTGATAGTGACATTAAACAGGCACTCATTGTGCATTTTGTCTCAGGCCTCCCCAAAAACTGGGGGACAAACTAGGGTTGCTGGGTGATCGGGAGGTCTGAGGGAAAGTCGTGTGTTGAATGTTCAGATTGTGTGACTTACAGGTCTGTGTGTAGAAGGAGATAGAAATAACCGAAATCACGAGAAAAGTCGTAGAATTTTACTAGCACACTTTATAAACTAGATGTACTTGAGAATTGTGTTAATTATCTCTGGCAAAGGGGCCTTTGTTATATGCAGATAATTAACCAGTGGCCATATTTCGATCGGGTTGAGCCAGCGATAGGGACCTTCAAAGAGAAAAATGATGAGCGAACCATTGACCCTCTGCTTCTCTCTATTACTGTCTATATTTCAAGTGAACTGCTATATTAGTTGGCCAACTTGTATTAACTAGACATATTCAACAAAACACATCTGGTAGCCTCTCTAGGATCCATAGGACTAGGAGTATCCTTGGAAGGCAGAGAGCCAGTACATGGACACCATTTAGAACCATTTAGTCTTTGTTCCCTTCAGCAAGATGTAAGAAGAGGTGGTGGATCATGCCATCCTCTGCACTGATGGTGCTAACTGGTAACAACTCCAGTATTCCATGGTACTCCATAAAGACCAAAGAGTGTCCTCAGAAGGCAGAGAGCCAGTGGATGGACACATGGAGCAATTTATTCCCTGATTACTTCTCCATGATACATAAGTAGGCAGTGGATCATGCCATCCTCTTTTCCATTGGGGCCAGCTGGTAGCGTCTCCAGGATCCCATAGGACCCCATACAGATTAAAGAGTGTTCTCAGAAGGCAGACAGCCATTGGACGGACACTTGGAGCCATTTATTCCCTGTTTACTTCTGGAAGGTATATGAGGAGGCGGTGGATCATGCAGTCCTCTGTGCCAATGGGGCCAACTGGTAGCATTTCCAGGATTCCATAGGACCCCATAGAGAACAAAGAGTATCCTCAGAAGGCAGAGAGCCATTGGATGGACACGTTTAACCAATTATTTCATATTTCCTTCTGCAGGATGTTAGAGGAAGTGGTGGATCATGCATCCAGTGCACTGTAGGCCATAAGTGAGGACTGGATTTTTCCATGTACATATATAAAATCACTTAACACCAGGTTCTAAGAGATGATACTTTGTTTAAACTTCGGCTCAAGATTAGGATAATGAGCAACCTTGGAAAAGTTCCTTACTGTCCTTATGCCTGTAAATTAGTGCTTCTTATACAAATTATGAATCACAGTATGCAGTCACAAAAGACAGCCACAAGCAAAGTTTGTGGCTCCGGTGGCATAGGATGGGAGTCGTCATGATTAACGAGTCGGGCCATTGTAACTTCGTGGCTCACTTGTGAACCATAACAACTTGATTGAAATAGGTTCGAAAGTTAGTAGATAGTAGAGTACAGGAAGTAAGGTAAGACTTTACCGGAAGTGCTAGGTAAACATTCTAGACTAAATTCTAGACTACTATAAATGGTTTATAAGAAACATATTTGCCCAAGTCATTATGATAATTATCTATAACCTAATTGCAGGACGTCTTCTCCATTTAATTAGGGGTTGTAATGCCCCGAGACGCCAACGCCGTAAAAAGCCTAAATCCAGCGCCGCCTCGTAGTACTGAGACTCTCAAGACTCTCCTCTGCAACACTCAGGTATTGCCTAATTCATCTGATGCTCCCTGCATAAAACCAAACCGCACCCAAGTAACATTGCTTCTGCATTGTCTTGGTGAATGCCAAGCTGACAGGGAGCTACCTCCTGTTCCTGTACATGCCTAGACCCTTATCTGTTTGTCCCCTCCAGTATTTTCCTTCCTCTGTACCTGTACCCCACAGAAACCTCGGAACCCGCTGTCCTACATCTCGCAGAATCTTCAACCCGCTGCCGAATTCTCAGAAACCTGCCTGCCCTGAATCCCACAGACTCTCCAGGTATCATTGCCCCTGCACGTCGCAGACCCTCCAGGTATCATTGCCCTGCACGCCGCAGACCCTCCAGGTATCGTTGCCCTGCACATCGCAGACCCTCCAAGCATCGCTGCCCTGCACATCGCAGACCCTCCAGGTATCGTTGCCCTGCACATCGCAGACCCTCCAAGTGTCGCTGCCCTGCACATCACAGACTCCCCAGGCGTTGCTGCCCTGCACGTCGCAAACTCTCCCAAGTGTTGCTGTCCTGCACGTCGCAGACTCTCCAAGCATCGCTGCCCTGCACGTCGCAGACTCTCCAAGCGTCGCTGCCCTGCACGTCGCAGACTCTCCAAGCGTCGCTGCCCTGCACGTCGCAGACTCTCCAAGGATCGCTGCCCTGCACGTCGCAGACTCTCCAAGGATCGCTGCCCTGCACGTCGCAGACTCTCCAAGCATCGCTGCCCTGCACGTCGCAGACTCTCCAAGCATCGCTGCCCTGCACGTCGCAGACTCTCCAAGCATCGCTGCCCTGCACATCGCAGACTCTCCAAGCATCGCTGCCCTGCACGTCGCAGACTCTCCAGGTGTCGCTGCCCTGCACGTCGCAGGATCTTCCGTTGTCACTGCCCTGCATTCCACAGAATCCACTACCTCGTATGCCACAGAAAATCTCAGAACCTGCCTGCCCTGTATCCCGCAGAATCCGCTGCCCGGTATCCTGTAAAAATCCCAAAGCCCGTTGCTCTGTATTACCAAGATCCTTTACAGACCCAGGAACCTCTGCCTCTAGAAACACCCTGCCTCCGTATATTTCTCTTTTGTTGTAGTTTTGTTTAGTATAGTTTAGTTCTGTCCTATCTTGCCTTCCGTTAAAGTTATTATTGTTTGTTTAGTGTGATCCCTTCTATATTCATGTTTCCTTTTTATGTTTTATGATTTCCTAATAAACCCTGTCTTCATTCTTACATCCACGTTTCTCAGCACACTGGGCTCAATCCTACCACCCCAGAACCAGCACCTGACAGGGGTTCTCTTTATTGGCCACCACTATCCACCATTTCCATGTTAACAATTTTAACTTACTTTTGCCACGGGAAGATCTTCTTTCGTCTTTCTTTCTTTTGGGTCAGTATGTCTCCTTTCGTGAATTACAGTAAAGGAACATATTTATGGACTTTGGATCAATATTTGACACGGATTGCTTACTTCAAGGTAGCACTTTAAAAGATGGAACATTAACGGCTTTTGCACATTTTACAAAATATAAGCTTTTCTTTTCTTTGATAAAGAAGGAACATCAAAGAAAATATCAGCGCTGAATTTCTGAATGGTAAAAACTGCATTATGCCAGTAACATCTTTGATTCTGTGCTCACCATGATGGGCCATTTTTATCTTCAATAAAATCCATTAACCTGCGTGAGATGGAATTTGGTTTTTATGCAGGTAAATTGAAAAAGGAGCAAATCTTTGAAGAGACTATTTATCAAAGGTCAAGCATTAGAACATAGGCAGTGGTTTCCATATGCATGTTTCTGTACGCCGTCACAGTGAGGAGATGCATGTTTTGTATATTGGAATATAAGCGTGTTTTACTCTTATTCTACCGTCCTAAACAGTTTTTCAGAATCACAGTTTCATAGTTATATTAGACTTAAAAATGATCCATCAAGTTCAGCCTTTCACACATCACCTACTGCTGTTGATCCAAAAGGCAGCAAAAAACCCAGTCTGAAGCGTTCACCAAAATGCAACATACTGGGGAAGAAATCCTCCTTGACCCCAGATGGCAGTGAGATTTCTCCTTGGATCAGGCAGCTTTTACCCACATATTAAATATTATAACTCCTTAATTTGAATTTAAAAGTCTTTACAGACTCTGACCCAACCACCTCAACAGGCAGAGAATTCCACAGCTTTATTGTTCTCACAGTAAAAACAAATCTAGTTATTCAGAATTCTTTGCTACCATGCATATTGTTTATGAAATGTAAAAGGCCAGAAGAAAGGTAGTTAAATATATGTTAATATAGCTAAACACATTGGCAGCATTACTGCATTCACTCATCATTAACACAGGCCAGACATTTTGGCTCCAAACGCACTTGAAAAAAGCTCATTGGAGTCAAAGGGCAGAATTTTGGGGCTTAAAATATTGTGTTCCCTCTATCATAAATGTATATAATCTGACAGTAATGCACTCTACACCTTGGAGCTTCTGCATACTAGTTTGCCCAGATGTCAACCTCTTCATGTGCTACAGTATATAAACATCATGAGGACACACTCCAGGGTCTTCATAAAACCACTGTAATCTTTATTAGGACATGTAAATAGACAGATAGGTTTTAAGATTTTAAACCATGTATCTTGGCAATCAATGATGGCAATCAAGTCAGAAGATGTGATCACACTTTGATCAAGAAGCTTGCCATAATGCCAATGTATATCATCTTACGTATATGTTCTGTCTCAGCGAGAAGCATATGGCCAAAGTGACAGACACTGTTTACAGATCCCAGCTTTTGCTCTGAACTGCAACTAGGTTAAGTTCACGTCGACAGCCTCTGGGTCTGCTCTCCTGCACTGCCCTTGGGGATTCCAGTCGAGTGCCTTCCTACATATTTACGCTGGCGCCCTTTCATAAGGCATTTCCAATCCATCTACACTTATGTTCTTTCCTGCAAATGCTCTTTGGTGGCACTGTTGGAGTATCTCCATATTGAAGATTAATTTTTGTGGCCACTGGCCACCAGGCATGGATGATGACTCGCAGACAGCGGCTTACATCACATGCAATTTTAGCTGAACTGCTCTGATAGCCGTAGTTTGTATATATATGTTTTATGGTCTCAGTGCTTACAGTGCATGAGTATTGGCAGTTCCTCTACTGATTGGTAGGCCTATATACAGTTTAAGGTGTTTTGAAGTCTTTGCATATTTAAAGGTCCTTCTGACGACACGGCTATCATTTGGTGCGTTATGTATATTAAGCTGTTTGAACTGTGCAACTTGTCTAGCAAAAGACTGTGGCACCAGAATGGGCTTTGGCTGGGGGCAGCGGCACCAGAATGGGCTCTGGCTGGGGGCAGCGGCACCTGGTGCCGGGATGTCTGAGGAGGGCAGGATGTGCAGACGGAGATTGCGGGCTTCTCTGATTTTGTGTTATATAAAAGACTGTACAGTTTTCCATTAAATAGATCCATTCTTTTCACCCTACATTATGTCTCGACAAGTTACAGTGTGAGTTGAGAGCTATTACACACTTCTCCTTAGCGTCACCGGAGCACGGAAGATTCCAGTGACAGATCTACTCAGTCAGTCTAATTTAAGATCCCAACAGATGGATACATAGTTATATGTCAAAATTCACATGTTCAACCTCTAAAATATGTTCATATTCAAATAAAACCATTTTAAAACCTACTTATTCATTGTCAAGTGACTGAAAAATGCTTGGAACCTAGTATACTAAAAATAGGGACACCAGGCCTTTAAGAACAACAACAAAAAATGTATGAAGCCAAAAAAACTTAGTAACGAAAGAGCAAACCCCTAAGACTAGGTCATCCATGAGCAGAAGGCTACTCCAGGCAGCTAGCAAAGGGGTCGAAGTTCAAGCAAGGCCTAAATCCAGGGAATCAAATGTGCAGTAATGAGGCTTGATGCCTCAGGCGTCACAAACTACATCTGAAATAACAGCACAAATGGCCACCATGGACGTATCACCAGTTTATTTTATACCTATTATTACAAAAACCCATTGCATGAGCAGACATCATCATCATGTTCTCTTATCGTAGCCACAAATTGTCACGGTTCCCGGATCCCACCACGCAGTACTTAACCCCCAACACTCCACAAAACCCAGAAGCTACCAACAGTGTAGCTGTGAATGATCCCTATCTGTCTGGTCCTTAGAATTGGCCAGATAAACTAGCTAGACAGAAAAGGGTTAACAATACGGAGAGGAGTCAGCCGAGCCAGAATCAGGAATACAGAGTTCAGAATGGTCAAATGGAATAGCCGGGTCGGTATCAGAGCAGTAGCGTAGTACAAGAAAATAGTCTAGGGCAACAGAAGGCAGAATGGTCAGAACACAAGCAGAGGTCAATAACAGGTTAAATCAATATAGCAGTCAGGTACAAGGAGCTCAGGTATGGATAACCACGATCTGGCAACTTCTGAAACTAACTGAGGGTTTTTAAAGACCTTCACCAGGCCACGCCCCCCACTCAAGCCACACCTCATGCAATCACCTCCCTGCCTGTCTCCATTTAAACCGGGCAGTGGTCAGCGAGCAGCATCAGACTTGCTGTCCTCAAGCACACAGGTAGGGCTGGAAGCCCCCAACGTTACACAAATTCTTCAATTAAAGTCAATAGAAGTGCACTGGCCAAAGCATCTTACCACCAGAAGACCAAATTAGTCTCACACCTAACATTATAGAACAAATTGTTATAACTACAGAAACAATTAGCCCCTTCACTCCTGAGATTCAAGAAAAATTGGTCTTCAAAGGCAGCATCAGATGCCCGATATCGAGTTATTTTGAACTGCAGTTGAGTAGGACAAAACCAATAAACTGTGTCTGTAGCAAATGAATGTCCTTTTGCATTTGGGCTTAAGAAGGTGCCCCTAAAGTTTTAGCACCATGGGAATGATGCTGAGGTGCTATCACTTTTTAAAATTAGCTGGAGAACGTCTCTGATGGTTTTAATGCACGGCGTCCTGAACTGCAGTAACTCCATTTGGCCAGCAGATGGCCACAACTGTCTGCCAATAGGTTATTGCAGTAAGGAGTACATTGGGATATTTCTTACTGTATATTTAATTAAAAATGATTTTCCAAAACAAAACCACCAGTGTTTTCTTCCGGAAAATCACTTGGTAGCGAAGGGGTTAAAGTGATTACAGGAGGAACGAAAACTCACTTTTAAAACTCTGGGTCGATAAATACAGAAGAGAGTTCACATAGTTCTTTATTCTTGAATTTTGTCTCATAATCTTTCCACGTTCACTGAGAGCCGTCTACAAGGATCGTTTATATTCTGTCACTCAAAGATCTTTTTGTGCATTGAACACCTACAAAACTTCTGTTTCCAAAATCAGTGCTGTGACACTTTGGCATTAAAACTGAATTTTGGGAAACATTTGGTGTGGAGGATTTTATCAGCACGTTATCATCTGGGAGCTCTCATGGAACACTGTCATTTATATACGAGTTGTTTCAATCGGAGATACGATTCGTCTTTTTCATTATTTCTTTCTTTCGCTTCCAATTCACTCTTCTTTGTAAAGAAATTAAAGGACGAGCGTAATGACCAAAATATTTTTTTTTCCTGTCTTACCACTTAACATAAACGCATCCCAAAAGACACCTCTGAGGCCGAAATAATTAAATCTTTTGAATCAACCCAGTTAACAGTGGCTGCTAGTTTAATTAGGGAAGCTAGTCTGGGACCACTTAGGACAAATACTTGTTAAATGCCGTTTTGCTCTGAGAGCTGATTGAATATTGGGGGGGGGTAAATAAAAAATAAATTAATTTAAAAAAAATACACAAATACACACACTGAGTATCCTCAGAGATTCTTTGCTGCACTTCCCCAGATACAGCAGATAGTCCAAGGGTACGACAAGTGAATAAAATCCACAAATTTTCACTTTTTCTGCATCAAGATCTGTGGGCAAATCGAGTCTTCAATTTGATTCGATTTGTAATTTTTTTTTGCAAAGGTTTATATTCCCTCTTGCAACTTGTGTAAAGGAGGATTTAAAGGGACTCTCTACTCATCGTAACCACATTATTGTTTTAAAGTGTTGTTAAAATTACGGGGTGAAGTGGAGGAGTTTCACCGAATCCATCCAGCATCACAAGCAACTAAGATTTTTTATTTTACCAGCTGCCGGTCACCTGGTCGGTCACTAGTGACATCGGCACGCAGAGAGCGATCGGTCTCAGAGAGGCAGCCGATCATTTGAATTTGTCAATGCATGCAGCTCCGATCCATCGTTCATCGCTACGCAAGTTGCGTAGGAACACAGATTGCACAGAAAAGCTTCAGGAACTTCCAGGTTCGGTATTCCTGAGCCGAAGAGGAGGACACACATGCGGTGAGGGACAAAAGGTGAATAAAATTACCTAAAATAAAAAAAATAATAAATAATTAGTAAGTGCGTTTTCAGACCTGGAATAAAGTCCATGTTCATTTTTAAATAACATAATGCTAATTTTCTAACTTTGAAAGAGAATAGAAATCAGGATTTGATGAACTAATCATGATTTTACGATCACAGCTTTCGTTCGCCTTGACATGCTCTCCACCAGTCTTTCAAGTGGGTGTTGGGTGACTTTATGCCAGTTTTGGTAAAACAAATACAAACAACTCAGGTTTGTTTGATGGATTCTGACCCTGCGTCTTCCTTTTGATCACATTCCAAAGGTTTGCAATGGGGTTCAGGTCTGGAGATTGGGTTGGAATGGACAAGGTCTTGATCTGGTGGCCCTCGAGCAAAACCTTGATTGACCTAGCTTTGTGGCATACAGCTTTGTTCTACTGGAGAAAACAATCCTCAAAGTTTGGGAAAATTCTCAGAGCAGATAAAACCAAGTTTACGTTGACATTATTTGTGGCTTGATCCGTGCATCCTTCACAGAGCTCAATCTGCTCGATTCCAGGATTGGTGAAGCACCCCCAGATCTTCATTGATCGTCCACCAAATTTCTCAGTCGATTTGTGGCTTGTAGACCTTTCCTGGCCTCTGTCTAAGCATTAGACAACCAGTTGATGACAATCAAATGGGAGATGAGGCATAAGTATCAGAAAAGATTTTTATCTACAGATGCTTTCACCGGCACACTTCATAAAACGGAGGCGAAAAACTGATGGTGGGCCAAAAGGGAACCTCCTGTACAGATACTGTACAGAGAATTCTCGTAGAAGTTGTCCTTACGATTCAGCAACTTTGTTACCATACATTGATATATATTTATTAGTCATTCTACTATATGTTTTATGTCCTTCCAGACAAAAAACAAGAACATAAAAATGCGAACTCGTCTCATTTTCTACTACATCGTGTCCTTTTCGGCTTCCAGGCCCTCACTCATTACAGATTGACCTCGTCCAAGAGATTTACTCATGAGCCACGACCTGGAAGAATCCGAGAACACCTTCTTAAAAGACTATTTGATTACCTGCACTTGTCAGACATACAGATGTTCTGATAACCTCACTTGATCGAGGCGGATGAAAGTTTTTCTCTTCGACCTTAAAAGATGCTGTAGATGCTAATGCAAAAAAATGCTTTCGCAGGCAGTTTATAATGGTCCCAAATAAGCAATTAAGCTAAAGAATAAAACTTTATTCCAAGCAAAGGCAGCTTGTTATATATTTAAAGCTGATGTTGCATTTTTTTACTTGAACATTTACAATTTAACTTAACAGGGGAAAAAAAAAAGATGTGTCTTTTACAAATCCCAGGGCCTAGAGCCACAAACTATCACCATTTATTGCTTGAGATCATTTTTTTTTTCGGCTGAAATGCTTAATTGAAAGCGTTCTAACTCCCGGTTTAGCAATTTAACCAAACTGTTAAAGAGTACATCCATACATAATCAGGGGCGCTTTATAATTACGTTTAGAAAATGATTGCCTGCTTAGAAAAGGTGAGAGAAAATATAATATTTGTGGCCGCGGGGCCAGCCTCCTACGACGAGACGAATGAAGAAAACTTTGTTGACCCAAGAGATTTCGTGTATCAACGTTTTTACGCATCTCCGCAGTCGTTTCGTTTGGAATCCTTGAAATCAGAATTGTTAACATAGCAATGAAGATGATTTTGCAATCGTATTAATTCAGTAGAGGTGCCGAGCATCAAAAACAAACATTCTGGTATTAAAGATGTCATCCAATGAGGATCTTGTACGGTTTGGGTGTCATTAACAACATCGATGTGGGCAAACGGGTCATTTCGAAGAATAAAACTTTCTCAAACCATCTGGCATCACCACATTTCTACATATATACAATTCTGGTAATGCCAGATGGTTTGAGAAAGCATATATTGTATACATTCTTTCTTTTATGAAATTTGTGTTTCATTGACTGCAAACAGAGTGTCCGACAAATTATCTCTTTTTTTCTCAAGTTCGGCTTACAGGTTTCTTGACAAGATCTCTGTTAGAATACTGTACTCATGTAGTTTAACGCAACAGCTATTGTTTCTGTGATTTATGTGCTATATACTGATTTGACTGTAGATGGCGATGTTTATAGTTTTTACTATTCAGTACTCTGTGGTATGTTCCGAACTCTATGGTTTATGTTGTTGTTACAGAAGATTAAACTAACCTGTAGGGTGAACTGCAGCTATGCTGTAAAGAAGATAAGATTGTGTACACTTTATTTCTGTTCAGCCTTAAAGAATTTTCCATTAATCTTGCCTTGAAAAGAACAGAATTGTTGTAAAAAGGAACTGTAGCCACATGCCAAGGTGGCGTGAAGTTCTCCTTCTTGTGAAGAATTAAGCCAGCATCAAGGGGAAGTCGTTTTTAACTCCATTCACTACCAAGTTGTTTTCCATAAAACCACCACAAGGACCCAGTGGAATCGAGGCAAACAAAATTTGCAGAAGCCGTACAGTGAAAAATGTGCTTGAAAATTCTCAAAAGCATGTTTTCAAACTGGATGTACTGTTTGATAGTGATGAGCCGAACACCCCCGTGTTCGGTTCGCATTCGAACTCGACAAATTTCAAAAGTTCGAGTTCGAACGCGAACACGAACCGAACTCAATGCAAGTCAATGGGACTCAAAAGTTCGATTTTTAGAGTGCCCTGCAAGAGGGCATATATGCAAGATATTTGCCATAAAAGGTGTATGGGGGTCTGGGTAGTGCCCTGGGGGACAGGAAACAAAGAAAAGAAGTTAAAAAAAAATGTTTTTACAGGAACAGTGAGTTTTCCATGAAATAAGGGTTAAAAATAAAAACGAAAAATTCCTTCAAATATCGTGCCTAGGAGGTCCCCATAACCTGCCCGTGAAGTGGCGGATTTGTAGGATGTATAGAAATATGTAAAACAAATAAATTACATTTCAAATGAAATGGTTTTCCTTTAATCTATTCATAAACAACTGCTTGGGGAGGCAGCCTGTATGAAAAGACATTTTAGGACACACAGAACAAGTTTAGTGATTTTTTTGGTTAAATTATGGTGAAACTTATGCAGGCTTTGGATGAAAGTAACAATAGGTGCTTTAAAATTGGGCCTTTAGTGTCGGCAACAGAGCCGTCATACCGTAACCCCTCTGTGGTATTGTGGAAGAGTGCAGGGTTGGACCCTGAGGTCCAATATTAAAATGATATGAATCTTGTACAGGCATCAGTGCAGCCAAATATTGTGCCTTTGGTGGCAGCAAGTGCCTTCACACCGTAACCCTTTTGTGGTATTGTGGAAGAGTGCAGGGTTGGACCATGCGGTCCTATATTAAAAAGATATGAATCTGGTAAAGGCGTCAGTGCACCCAAATATTGTGCCTTTGGTGGCAGCAAGTGCTTTCACACCGTAAGTAACCCCTCTGTGGTATTGTAGAAGAGTGCAGGTTTGGACCCTGCAGTCCAATATTAAAAAGATATGAATCTGGTACAGGTGTCAGTGCACCCAAATATTGTGCCTTTGGTGGCAGCAAGTGCCATCACACTGTAAGTTACCCCTCTGTGGTATTGTGGAAGAGTGCAGGGTTGGACCATGCGGTCCTATATTAAAAATATATGAATCTGGTAAAGGCGTCAGTGCACCCAAATGTTTGCCTTTGGTGGCAGCAAGTGCTTTCACACCGTAAGTAACCCCTCTGTAGTATTGTGGAAGAGTGCAGGGTTGGACCATGCTTTCCTATATTAAAAATATATGAATCTGGTAAAGGCGTCAGTGCACCCAAATGTTGTGCCTTTGGTGGCAGCAAGTGCCATCACACCGTCAGTGGCGTCACTAGGGTTGGTGTGACGCGGTGCGGTAACTCATGGTGTCACCCCCCCCCCCCGAGTTTTACGTTTATTTTTATTTTTTTAACTACTCTTACTCATAGAGCAGTACTCCCATATAATACTGAATGCTCATAATACACAGCGCACATTACTGTGAGGTTTAAAAAATCTAGAAATAAAGAGACTCTTTACTACAGAATATAATAATAAATGGTTTATTAGATATTGAATTAAAACGGGAATATTTTTAACATTGAAGTCTATGGGGCAAAACATTTCCCACACCGAATACACGAAACTGTCCAAATCACGAAAAAAAGTCGATACGAAAAACGAGCCAAAACGGAAATCGGCTGAAACGATCCAAAATGAAAATTGTCGAATTACGAACGAAACGAGCCAAAACGAAAATTTTAGATTAACACGGAGACCTATATATACGTATATATCAACACGCAGATATATAATAATTATTATTATTTATATTTATTTTCATTTTCATTTCATCTTTATTTTCATTTTTATTTCATTATTATTTTTATTTTTAATTTTATTTTTATTTTTATTTTTGCCTTCTTTTTCTATTTTTCATTCATTTATTTTTCACTATCCCTTTACATGGATCCACATTTCTTTCACAGCACATACACCTTCACACACACCTCTCTCACTCATGTAGTTTTTATTCCATGTTTTGCACCTACAGTGCGTCCTCACTTTTGTTTCACCTTTTATCCCTTCACTTTGTTTGTTCACACTTTATTTCGTTCTTCATCACATTGATCATCTTTTTTGCATACACATACACATTTCCAGTCAGTTCTTACCCATGGGAGATCCATCCCCTTACATAGTTTACAACACAGCTTATATGTATTCACCATTACACACTCACATGCATTATTACACATTAATTTTTAGCTTTCACCTGCCTAGGGGTGATTATACACGTCACACATCACACCACTCATATACATACATTCATATTTTTATACCCACACATACACTTCACCCAAGTAATATATTCCACTGGTGTTATCATACTGCGCTGTTCCGTACATCATAGTAAAGTTCCATTATGTCTGCTACTGCTGTTTTCGTTTATATGGAGTATAATCTCTATCTTCGAGCCCCATGCTTCTCTGTATTTGTTTTTAACGCTGCCTAGGGAGCAGCTCACCCCTCCCCTCCAAACGTTGGCAGGGCAACGCGGCCAGCAGTCGCAGCCTGATGACGCGCATGTGCCGGCGTCTTCCGGGTTCCCGGAGCGCGCAGGGCACTTCACGCTGGGGCCAGGTGGGGTGAGTATCTCTATCTTTATTGTCTATATAAGTTGTTACTTTATTCTGTCATATATACCTTGAAAAAGGCCCGCTACCTTTGGGCCGAAACATTGGAACTTTTTTCATGTCTACAATAAATTAATTTTTATCTAAGTCCCGGAGTGCCTCCCACCATCTTTCATTTTTTCATTCCAACACGCAGATAAATATATACACCCACCCACAGACCTCAGACCATATATACACATACGCACATGGGGGGTGGCATGTGGACAATCTCAACTAAATGCGCCCCCCCCATTTGGCTGATCCCTCCAGAAGAAATGTTGAACCCGACAGAGCAGAGAATATATATATTATTCTCTGCTCTAGTGGGTTCAACATTTCTTCTGGAGGGATCAGGCAAATGGGAGGGGCAATTAGTTGCCAAAATGTGTGTGTAATACAAGTCTGTATATATATATTTATAAGAATATAGATATATATCTTATCTATATATATATATATCATACCTGCCGTTACCTTCCCTATAAATTTGCTAAAAGTATACACACAAAAAAAACAAACCACTGCTTGAGACCCTGCGCAGCCCACATGCCCCCCCTCTACCTGGCTGAATGTATCTAATATATATAATTAAATACATTCAGCCAGGTAGAGAAATAAAAAAAAGTTTTATTTTATGTTCTCGTGGACATTTAAAAATGTCCTCGGGTTTTATTTTTTTTAGAAATGTGTCGCCTTACCTTAGCCTGGTGGTCAGTGGGGGGCTCCCTGGATCCTGGTTGTGGAGGCTGGGGGTTCTGCCGTGGCCGTAGGTGCAGTGGCTCCCTCCCTGCGCTGCCTGTCTCTGCCACATGCATCCGGACGGCTAGCCCGCACAGTCGCAGCTCTGTCATCCATCAGCCGCATGCTCCTCAATGCTCCTCAAGGGGATCCTTGGGAGGCCCCTGCAGGCTGCCCTCTTCAGTGCCTGATTAGAGGGCCGTGCCTGCCTGATGTTTTAGTAACAAGAATGTTTTATCCCATAGGTTTTAATAATAAAAATATTCCCGTTTTAATTCAATATCTAATAAACCGTTACTTATAATATTCTGCAGTAAAGAGTCTCTTTATTTCTAGATTTTTTAGTATTTTTTAAGCATTTTTTATACTTTTTTTAAATATTTTTTTCTCGAACTTCTGGCGAACACCCCAAAAAGTTGAAATTTCGCAAACTTTCGAACTGCCAATGTTCGAATCGAACTCCGAACTGAACAGGTCATCCCTACTGTTTGACAGGCAGATGGCACCATCTGCTGGCCAAAAAGCGCTACTGCATATCTATGATACTGGTTGGAAAAAACCCAAGGAAAAAACTAATTCCAAGCTGTTCAAACTGTTTGAGCACCTTGGGTGACATGGTTTGCTTTAAAAACTGCTAGAATGCTGCTTTACAGGCTGATGAAATTGCTTAAAGTTTAAGAAGGAAAATAACTGAGAATTTATTAAATAGCACAAAACTAAATTTTGAGTATTATTGTTTTGGAAAAAAAGATGGGTGGAGTACTGCTTAAATGAAATGCTAAGGACCTCAAGCTTTATCGGATTTCGAGCTCTTTTGGATTTAAGAGTCCAAGAAAATCCAATGTTTTAGCTGAAGGAGATCATGGCGGAGGGAAGCAATCCCCTTCCTGTTGCAGCCACCTGCGTGTACACATGCTGGGAGCGCTGTGCAAAACTACTCAGTGAACATGATGCTTAGAGTCAGTATGACTCTGGGCAACAGGTAACACGCTGGGGGTGCCTAGAGCACATCTATCTACCTCTTTCTTTCGTTCTTTCTTTTTGCTCTTTCTTAATTTCTATATCTATCATCTCTTTCTTTCTCTTTTCTCTCTTTCTTTCTTTTGTTCCATATCTATCATTTCTTTCTTTCTTTCTTTCTTTCTTTCCATATCTATATGTAATTGTTTTCTTTCTTTCTATATCTTTCTTCCTCTCTTTCTTTTGTTCTCTCTTTTCTCTCTTTCTTTCTCTCTATATCTATCATCTCTTTCTTTCTCTCCTTTCTCTTTCTTTCTTTCTTTCTTTCTTTCTCTCTTTTGTTCTCTCTTTTCTCTCTTTCTTTCTCTTTTTTTGTACTCTCTTTTCTCTCTTTCTTTCTCTCTATATCTATCATCTCTCTCTTTCTCTCTTTTCTCTCTTTCTTTCTCTTTTTTGTTCTCTCTTTTCTCTCTTTCTTTCTCTCTATATCTATCATCTCTTTCTTTCTCTCTTTCTTTCTCTATATCTATCATTTCTTTCTTTCTTTCTTTCTTTCTTTCTTTCTTTCTTTCTTTCTTTCTTTCTTTCTTTCCTTTTTTCTTTCTTTCCTTTCCTTTCTTTCTTCCCCAGCGGGGATACCTAAACCTGATGCCAGGCACCCAAAAACAAAGGGCCTAACCCACCAATATAAGATATGAACGACAACTTATAACCACCCAATATACAAAAGTATATGGGTAGTTACTAAAGGGATTGGGTTCCCGTAAATATTATTTATTAAGACAAATAGATCGACAACACAAAAATTTAAAAACAACACAGATTGAATATGAAAACACAAAAGTGCATTGAGGTGAAATTAAGAAGTATCTCGGGACAATTCATACGGTAAAGTCATTGTGAGTATAGACGCTTCAACTGTAGTATTGGCAATTAGACCATGTACAGATGAGCAATATTCAATATTACACTGTGCCTCAATCAACAGTGTTATCCATCCACATGGCACCAAACAATTATTATTCACAGATGGGGTTTTGAAAATTGCACCCAAACAGATAAAAAAGCAAAAGATGCTTAGCACAACATTATTAAACAGCAATTGGGTGGTTATATAAGTTGTCGTTCATTTCTGTATTGTCTGTCTGTCTCTGTCTGTTTATTCAATCACAGTAGCATGCCGTGGAAATATTGTAAGTCACATACCAACAGGTATCAAACATTAATAGAGGCTCTAGATTCCTTCTGAAAAACATAGAAATCACTGATTAGACATAAGTTGGATTTAGAGATGTGACTTTCTGCTACACTGCAGAGTTTTATAATGACTAAAAGAACAATCAAAGCAGCAATACCGAGAATATACAATGTTACAGTAAATGCGAAGGGAATTCTAAAGGTATTTTTGTCCCCTTTGAAACCAAAATTAATTAGCTTTATATAATGGCTGAAACGTACCTTCAGATCCATTTAATTTCTTTAAGAATTATGGATATTTAAGTGTCAATCCATCCTTCGCAGCCTCACAGTCAGTGTCTTTTGCTTCGAATCCTGACTTTTGCAACGTAACATATTCAGAACTCGAAAAGATCTGAAAGTCCTTTCCTCTGAAACAAACGGTACTTAAAACATTATGCAAATCAGTACATCTCAAGGGGAAGATAAAAGTGACTGGGGATTACACATCGCCGCAAATAAGTTCTTTTTTTTGTGTTCAAAGCGCTACCTTTTTGCACTTTAACAATTAACACACAAGTGAGTGCGGCTTTGATGAAAATTAAATAAATAAATTGGCTTTTGCAGTTGGCTGGTGAAGCAGTGAGAAATCTTCCAATTTAAAATTTGACTGAAATAAAATAGTCCAAAAAATAATAATATATATCCCGAGGAAAACCTCCGGTAACTGTGATCATCCCACCCCTAAGTGGGATAACAATCCTTCCAATGAGGATTAAACCTGTTAAACCATCTAGACGTGGTGAAGACGACTTGCTGAAGTTCAAACCGAGCATCAGAATGGGGAAGCAAGGGGATTTAAGTGACTCTGAATGTGGCATGGTTGTTGGTGCAGACAGGCTGCTCTGAGTATTTCAAAAACTGCTGATCTACTGGGATTTTCACGCAACCATCTCTAGGGTTTACAGAGAATGGTCTGAAAAAGAGAAAATATCCAGTGAGCGTCAGTTGTGTGGACGAAAATGCCTTGGTGATGTCAAAGGAGAATGGGCAAACTGGTTTGAGATGATAGAAAGGCAACAGTAACTCAAATAACCATTTGTTACAACCAAGGTATGCAGAATACCATCTCTGAATGCACAACACTTGAAGCAGATGGGCTACAGCAGCAGCAGGCCGCACCCGGTGCCACTTCTGTCACCTAAGAACATGAAACTGAGGCTACAATTTGCACAGGCGAAACAAAACTGGACAATAGAAGACTGGAAAAACATTGCCTGGTCTGATGAGTTTTGATTTCAGCTGTGACATTCAGATGGTAGGGTCAGAATTTGGCGTCAACAACATGAAAACATGGATCCATCCTGCCTTGTACCAATGGTTCAGGCTGGTGGTGGTGTAATGGGGTATATTCTTTGGGCCCCTTTGCACCAATGGATCTTCTGATGGTTAGTTCCAGCAGGATAATGCACAATGTCACAAAGCTCAAATCTTCTCAAACTGGTTTCTTGAACATGCCATTGAGTTCACTATACTCCAATGGCCTCCACAGTCACCAGATCTCAATCCAATAGAGCATCCTTGGGATGTGGTGGGACAGGAGATTCGCATCATGGATGTGCAGCCGACAAATCTGCCGCAACTGTGTGAGGGTATCTTGTCAATATGGACCAAACTCTCAGAGGAATGTTTCCAACACCTTGTTGAATATAGATTCACACAAATTCACCACAAATAATTAATGCACTTCTGAAGGCAAAATGGGGTCCAACCTGGTACTAGCAAGGTGTACCCAATAAAGTGGCCAGTGAGTGTATATATATATAGGCAATAAATGACAAAAGACAAGCAGCAAATCTGAAAGGAACCCCAAACGGGTTATTTAGCCAATTTCCAAAATTATCAATGTTGTGTTCTTCTACAAATGCAACATTAATGAACTCATTAAACCTTGGTATGTATATTTAAATACTCATTGGTGATACTAGTTTCAAAGGGTAGCTGAAGCACCAAAATAGGAAACGGACCAAGATAACTAAAAAAAAATGTCCATCTTTTAACCCATTAATGACAGCAGACTTACGTGTGACTTGATCGCCATGTGGCGTCTTAATGATGTATTTCAGCTCAGTCATCGATCTTGCCAATTGCAGGATCAAGCAGCCCAGCAGTAGCTCCCTTTAGATTGCCCTAGGCATATAATTGGGGTGGCACAATGCCTGGTGTATGCCTTAATTAGGGGAAATGCAGATAGGAAGCTTCCAATTATGAATATAATTATGAGAATAATCTCATGGAATGCATACATCACTTTAGTGAACGTCTGCCCCATGCTATACTTCCTTACGACACACAAATGTGCTTTTGCGTCGACATGAGTAAGTGACTGATATTATGTGTGGTGGTATTGAAATGAAAGGTCTATGTAATTATCAGTGAAAGTCGTAACACAATTATTTTAATACCCAATAGTCCTAATAAAATTTAAAGCAAACCATGTATAGTCTCTGTAAGTGAAATCACAGCAAGACGCTCTGTTTAACTTCTCCTCTCTTGGTTCTAGCACAAAGCTCGCCCGCCCCTTTACATGGATTTTTGCTAATAGTAATTTCTTTAATGTGGAATTCCCGACGATCCATAAATCATTTAGCTGAGTCAAAATGTCCATATTATCTCTAAAATGTGAGCTTAGTGTCAGACTACAAGACATTCCCATCATAGCACATTAGGCGAAAAAATCAATAAGACATACACAAAACCGAAAACCACTGGGATAATGATGGGCAGTAGAAGCAATCTATGGATCAAGAAAGATAGATTAAACAAAGATGAGGAGGCGTGAACATCAATAAATTTGACTTAAGACAAGAATGTATATGGAATACTACACATCACTCGACAGGCCATATTGACTCTTTTCAATGGTGATTCCTTCCCTTCTTCAGGTGAACAGAGTACATCCTAAATTCCTGTGGTACCCAACTCAAGTCCCCCTCGAGGACAGGCCAGTAAGGATCACCTTGGGGAAATGCAAACTGAATCCTGCAATCACTGAGCAGCAAATCGTATCACCAGTGCTGTTACTTCAGATATCTGGCAAACCTGGCCTATTAGCAGATCCTGAAGACCAGGGTTGAGAGCCATGGCTCTATATCATGAATTCTAAGTACATTGATATGTACATTTAAAAAAATATCACCATGTAAGAGGCGGTAAGCTCTCCGGGTAAGCCTTTCAATTAAAGAAACAACGTAGGCTTGAATTACCACGATCACATGCTAAAATGTTTTTAGTATCAATGTGTGTCTCAGATAATGAGAGCATGAGGAGGAGGACTCTATACTAGCAGATTAACCCATGGATGAGAGCACCATGTGAATTGTGAGGTAGCGATCCATAGTTCCCAATGGAGGTTGGCGAGTTGTTCAAGCAATCAAAGTGTCATGGGTTGTTTTTTGTTGTGACCTATGTTGGTTTGGAACAATACAGTAAAACCATGGCTGAAAAGGATTTATCTGGAGCCGAGAGCTCATGCAGTTATCTTGGTAACCATGAGCCATGAGACTACACACCATACGACTTCTTTTAAACACGAATGGATAGCAGACTGTGGGTGACACCAGTTGAAGCAGCAAAAATGGCAAACTTAAATCATACATGCTAGTATCATTATATTTATATTTACAACTGAAAGCATGGTGGATGTTGGCAGAAGACAATGAGGGCCACGGGAACAGAGATCAAAAAATATTATATATGACAAAAAATTTAGAATGTGAAGAGACTGCTTATATTCCAGAGCCACT
Organism: Leptobrachium leishanense; assembly: GCA_009667805.1. NCBI lineage: Eukaryota > Metazoa > Chordata > Amphibia > Anura > Megophryidae > Leptobrachium > Leptobrachium leishanense. The sequence goes on along the minus strand of CM019072.1, from coordinate 25,664,303 downwards.
TAAAGCATGCTTGTCATACTTTTGTACAGAACCCTAACATCTTGGAGAAGACGTTGGCAAAGCATTGACACGACAATCTGAGGTCGAGTCAGAGCTGACAATGTCTACTTGTCAGGTTAGAGCAGAGTTGGCCAAAGAAGACATTCAGTAGTGACACCTAGTAATGAGCATGATAAATGTCCTTTTAGAAGGTCATCAAACACAACGGGTGATGTGACATCCTGGTGATAACATCACATGTCTTGTTTCTTTCTGCTAATTTGACCTGATTTTTCCGATCCTTGTTTCAACCTGAAGAAAGGTTCGAAACGCATTTGAACTCGCTCTTTGACCACCACACAGCCGACCAGTGCACAAGTTAGATTTGTGCTGGAAATTTGATACGATCAGCTTGAGCACAGATTGGCTTTTTGCCTACCAAAGTGAGAATGGGAATTGAAACACATGTTCCCTCTGGTGGTTTGGGTCAATAGAGTATGTAATTTCTTTCACTAGATTGATCTTTTGAGTATAGAATAAAAGTCATGTGTTAAGTAAGTGATAAAGATAACAGACGTTATACGGAAAGAGTGCTGGAGGACCGTTTCATGTTCTATCATAAGGTCATCTCCTTGATGTCTTTCATCTATGAATGACTAGTAAATTATAATGACGGGAAGTGGTCCAACAAGACAAAGAGACACCAAACCATGTACTGATCTCTAAAGAAGCACAAAGAATCATAATTATCTCCTACCACTGGATTATTAGAACGTGTTCTGATATTTACCATGGTCAGATGTCACAGTAATACTGTAATCATGAGATTAGATTGAAGGCCTCTACTTATAACAGGTAGAGAATGTACATCTTCTCCACTCCCGAAGAAGATCAGTTCTTGGTGAATCAACCTCCACTTCTCCTTCTGGTTTCATCTCTTTTTCATCCCATATTTCAATAGAAGTAAACAGCTTTTATCATAGAAAAACACAATCACGGCGGTGATTTCTTGAGGAGAATACAGGGCCTAGTGGAGAGCATTAATTTTTAAACAGATGAATTGTTTACCTTGTGTGTAATATTTTCTTTTTTTCCGCGTTTGATGGCAGAATGTAGATTTTCGCTTTTTTGGGGGCTTTAAAAAGAGGAAATTCACATTAAATATACAGCTCACCTAAAATGCATATTGCATCATCGAATTTTATTGTGCCCGAAGGAAGCCTGTTGTGATAAACCGCCATCGGCTGCTGTAATTCAGAGGCCCTTTTAGCAAAACCGTGAATCTGAAACCTTTCTTAGAAACGTTTTTTTTTTCTCACGGAGAGATTAGTCATTTTGACCGAGTTTGCATAATGCATTTCCATATTAGAATTACAAAAAAAGCAGCTCACAAAGTTATAAAGTAAAACTTATCAGAGGGCTGCAATGAATACACAATATAGAAAAACAGTTCTCTATTTGGTTTGTTTAACATTTTTATTGGTTCCAGTTTTGAGTCTATTCCTTAACCTCTTCACAACCAAATGATTTTCCATAAAACCTCTTTCAGGAACCAGTGGTTTTATGGAAAAACATTTTACAGAACCTGTACAATGTAAATCTGCTGTAGAAGCCCTACAGCAAATTTCCATACTGAATGCGATATTTGACAGACGGCTCCATCTAATGACCAAAAAGTTTGAGACTGCGGGATGAACAGCTGGGACTGCCGTCTAGGAGACAAAAACATGTCCAAGCTGTTCATTCCATTCTAGAAATCAAATTAGGCTCACCTTTTGGCAAACTCAACTTGAGCAGTTTTTTGTTCTGCGTAACCCAGCTAGCACGCTTCCTAGTGAAGTCCAACTCATCATGAAGAATAATCAACATGTTTGGGAATGTCAAACTCTTCCACAAGCTTTTTGATAATGGTTTGAGGTTCCTGATCTGAAATTCTTTCATCTTGGCCACCATGGCCTCATACGTCAACATTCTGGTCTTCCCTTGCTTGGTTCATCTCAAACATCAAAATGTCCAGACTTGAATCTGCTGAACCAATTGTGGACCTTCTAGAGACTTGGGGCTTCCTCACCAAGATGGGTTTTGAGATCTTCAGGGCATTATTTCGCAGAGAAGTCACAATGAATTTGGTAGAGCATTTTTACGCCGACCAACACTATGTTTAAGTCACCTCGTGTCTCCTTGATCGTCTGTTAATATATAATTGTTTTATAAGGTTCCTGATCCAGAAATTCCTTCATCTTGGCCACCATGCCACATCTGTGAACTTGCTGGGCTCCCCTTGCTTGGTTCATCTCAAATATCAAAATGCCCAGACTTGAATCTGCTAAACCAATTGTGGACCTTCTGGAGACTTGGAGCTTCCTCACCAAGATGGATTTTGAGGTCTTCAGGGCATTATTTCACAGAGAAATCACAATGAATTTGGTAGAGCATTTTTACGCTGCCCAACACCACGTTTGAGTCATCTCGCTTCTCCATGATTGTCTGTGGCGATATAATTGTTTTATAGAAATTACTTCAACTTGGCCACCATGGCCTCATCCGTGAACATGCTGATCTTGGTTCATCTTAAAAATCAAAGCGCTCTATTATATTCTCCAAGCAAATTCGTACGCGCCGCAGATTTTTTTTCGCATGCAGCGTTAAACGTTAACGCGTGTAAATTAACGCAGGTATTACGATCCGAGCGCATTTCTTCATCCGTCAAAAAATGCTGTGCGTAAAAAAGACGCCCAAAAACGCACACGCATTAACGTTGCGCGCAGAAATCGTTGGGCAGGCTGTTTTTTCACGCGATTCAGCCAATCAGAATTAAGAACCACAATTGTCTCCCGTTCAGTTTTTGCGCCTGTCAAAATCAATCTGAGTATGTATGCTGCAGCAATAATAAAAACACACACAGCCTCTCTATTTTATTGTTTGGGTATGTGTAGAATGTGTAACTATACTGTGCTGTATTTTTTTTGTTCGTGCTGGTGTATTTGGTTTTCGGCCAGGACGTTCAGATTTGCCGTTATCACCAGCTTTTCAGAGACGTTAAAACTATGCGCGCAAACGTCGTTCGTAAAAAGTTGCGCATCGATTGTAATACCATCCGCATACCAGCGCACAAACACATTTGCGCTCACAATGTTAAGTATGGGATGCGCGCACGAACTTGCGTTCGTGCAGGGTCACTCGCGTTAGATGTTAATGCGCATCGTATGCGTGAACGTCGTACTATGACGTTCAGCGCAAAGGGTTTTGCCCCTCGCGTTAATGCACTTTTGCACGTGCAAAAAAGTGCGCGAAGAATGTAATAGAGCCCAAAATGTCCAGACTCGAATCTGCTATACCAATTGTCGACCTTCTGGAGACTTAGAGCTTCCTCACCAAGATGGGTTTTGAGGTCTTCAGAGCAGTGTTTCATAGAGAAATCACAATGAATTTGGTCTACGTGCTGACCAACCCTACGTTTGAGTCACCTCACGTCTTCGTGTTCGTCTGTGTGGATATAATTGCTTTATAAGTATTATAAGGATTAGGCTTTCTTTGGAAAAAAAATGAATTAGCATCATTATTTCCTTGATTATAACCTTACTTTTGGACTTCCCCTTGGTATAGCTGTCTGTAAAATGATTTTAAAAATCCCACGTGTCACCAGAGCCACTTCACATCCTATATCAAGCTCTGCTTAAGTTTCTGTCACTACACAAATAATGTTAAATTATAATGATTACAATAATTGTAATAGTAAGATCCTTGTCAACTAATAAGGTCCATCACTAAAAATAAACTACGCGTTACGCAAATATAATTTTGGCTTTAATAGTCTGCAGCAAATAATACCGGCGAGATTAACGCTCTCAATCAATTAAGAAAATGATCTCATGCAAATAAAAGCATCGTAAATCCGTGTTTTGAAATTCAGTGGAAATATGTTAATGAAGGAAATACTGACGAATCTGTCAGAATATTGTAAATAATAGCAATTTGAAAATAATGGATGTAATTGCGATTGGGAAACTTTATTGTGTTAATAGCACTTTTATTATTAGATTAAGCCAATAATCTTTTTATTTTGATGTTTCACTTTATAAGATGGTGACATAATTTATTCTTTTTAATTTCAAAATGCCATGCAATGTACTGTATAGAATTATTGCATTTAGCAATCGCCAAACTAGATTTGCTCCATGCAGAGAATGATATGAATATGTTCACAGTACGGTAATGTCCTTTATTCCCCAGCTTTGAAAAGTTTGGATTATGTATACATAAAAATATTTTTTTAGAACATGCATACATGATTCTTATCAAAAATATAAGTATATCATAAAAGGAAGCTAATACATAATAGCTTGTCACTCTTTTTAACTATCTAAAATGTTTGTTGTGGATACAGTAAGTAAATCACAGAGTTCCACAGCAATAAAGCTCACAGTAATATGGAGCGTGTATGAGCTTATGATAGAGCTCCACAGCAATAAAGCTCACACTAATATGCACTGTGTATGAGCTTATCACAGAGCTCCAGAGCAATAAAACTTATAGTTATGTACAGTGGGAATAAGTGTATCACAGAGCTCCACAGCAATAAAGATTACAGTAATGTGCACTGTGTATGAGCTTATCACAGAGCTGCGCAGCAATAAAGCTCACAGTAATGTGCACTGTGTATGAGCGTATCACACAGCTGCACAGCAATAAAACACACAGTAATATGGAGTGTGTATGAGCGTATGTCAGATCTCCACAGCAATAAAACTCACAGCAATATGGATTGTGTATGAGCGTATGTCAGATCCCCACAGCAATAAAACTCACAGTAATGTGCACTGCATATGCGCTTATCACAGAGCTCCAGAGCAATAAAGCTCACAGTAATGTGCACTGTGTATGAGCGTATCACAGAGCTCCAGAGCAATAAAGCTCACAATAATGTGCACTGTGTATAAGCGTATCACAGAGCTGCACAGCAATAAAGCTCACAGTAATGTGCACTGTGTATGAGCATATCACAGAGCTGCACAGCAATAAAATGCACAGTAATATGGAGTGTGTATGAGCATAGGTCAGATCTCCACAGCAATAAAACTCACAGTAATGTGCACTGCATATGAGCTTATCATAGAGCTCCAGAGAAATAAAGCTCACAGTAATGTGCACTGTGTATGAGCGTATCACAGAGCTCTAGAGCAATAAAGCTCACAGTAATGTGCACTGTGTATGAGGGTATCACAGAGCTCCACAGCAATAAAGCTTACAGTAAAGTACAGTTTGTATGGGTGTGGCAGAGATCCACAACAATAAAGCTCACAGTAATGTGCGATGTGTATGAGTGTGTCACAGAGCTCCACAGCAATAAAACTCACAGTAATGTGCAGTGTGTATGGGTTTATCACAGAGTTCCAGCAATAAAATGCACAATAATGCACCATGGTTTGATGATAATTATAATTATATTAATTATTAAAGTAAATTTTATTCCAGCATCAATTGATTTTACACAAAACATCTAAACTATTTCAAACTCTTTTATTTATTTTAAATATTGATGTAAAATTGATTAAAATAAACAATGAATGTTTTGGATAAGTTGTTTTACCAAAGCAATACATGACTTGCTAATGAATGCTCATGTCATCGAAGGCGTTCTTGGTGTACAGAGAAGGTCTGTCGCTTTGTGTTCAATGTCAGCATAGTTCAATGTTACAAGAATGCTGCTTAGAAAGAATAAAGCGAAGCTTCTCGGGGTGTTAAATGGGAAAGAATAATAAGTGACTTTCTTTTTTGGGGGATAAAGTCAAGCAAATTGATGAGCACTCTTTGCAAATGAGAGCGGTAAGGTCATCTGTTATGCTCAGTATAATTTCTCTTTCATATCCTGCTGCCAAAGCCCTTAATTTTCATCATATAAGATTACTTCATGCGGAATTAGGCTTTTCTGTACTTGTAAATTAGCTTCAGCAGAGAGAAGGACTTGGCATGATTTTCCATTTTCCATGATATGACACGTAACAGGCAATTGGCAGATAATGATTTTGTTAGGTCAAAATAAGGGATAAGCTTGACTAGCAAAAAAAATAAAAATATATATATGTACTGTATATATGTCCTACCCAGAGTTCCTTGCTGCATATGGGGAGTGTAGCACATGAGCTCTGTAAAGCAGTTTTCTGAATTGCTGGGATGTGTAAATATCTTTTACAATTATACACTTTATTATTTGCTGTGTGGAGGCTTTTAATCTCACGTTTTGCTCTCCACCACAACTTAAATGAGTATTGATATGCTCTTGGGGAAAGCATCAAATAGCAATGAGTCAAGGCTTATCTCTTTCTTTTAAAGATTTGTTTTAGGATCTTTTAGGCATTTTTCGGGATTTTTTCGGCAACATTTTTTTCCTGTTTTTTTTTAAAGTGTTTTTTCATTTTTCTTTAACAGACCTTTTTATTATCATTCATTGGATCTTATATGTAAATTCCAGACATTTTCGTTGAGTATTTTTTTTCAAACAGCATTTCAATTTTGAAACTTTCTTGCGTACGTGCTCTGCACTGTGATCGGCGGCTCGTCAGCTTTTTCCGGCGTGTTTTTTGTAGCGGTTTCTGCGGGTTTTCGGTGAGTGTTCGGCAGGTGTTCGTCAGGTTTGCGGCGAGTTTTCCCTGCACTCTGGGGACCCTGCTGTTGTACTTGAATGCACAGCAGAGTCGGCGAACAAGAATCGCCGAATTGCCCCGAAGTGCAGGGAATCAAAGGGCACCGAAATGTCGGCGACATTTCGGTGCGCTCTTAACCTCTTATATTTCCCTTTTTTTAAAGAATTTCTAACAATCTGGAGGATCCAGGACAAGTGTAAGATATTACACCGAATGAAATCCCGCCTATTGAAATTAATTAAATTCTCGGTGACTAGGCAATTAAAACATCACAATAAAACAGACAGTGGAACGAAACCGTATACAATTTCAAGAAATAACAAAAGCGTTTAGGAATGGTACCTTTGTAGCGAATGCTAAGCAAAGAGAACGTATTTACATTAATTGGCTGCCTCCTAGTCCAGACCATCTGTCTCTGTGATGTAATGAAAACTGACATACTGCCTGATGTGTGCTCCATAATAGAAATTGGGACCATAGCTCACACATCTCATCTGTTTGTCTTATTTGTACCAAAGATTTGTTTTCCTCTTTGCTGATTTCTTTTCTTCATTTTTCTACATTCCACAAGTGTATGTTATTTTGTACAAGAGATACGGGCTGGTACCATAACATATATTTTTGATGATGGTTTAAACCTCCGGTGATTGAACCGTCACAGGTTTGGAGAGGAAAACGGTGTCACCCTCATGAATGTTAAAATATGTTATGACACATTCATTTATTAAACAGAAAATATATTTAAAAATTGATATATATTGAAAGTAACATGATAGAGTGGATAGACTAGAGGTAACATCGCTGCTCTACAGCTGTGGAGGCTCAGGTTCGAACCCTGATCAGAGCATCTCTCCAATAAGTGTCCTTGGGCAAGACACTAATGGAACATACTTTCCTACCACACAATGGGCTATATTCCATGGTGGACGTCAAAATGGAGGCGGTAAGCTTGCAGATTTTCCCTTACCGTTTCCATGTTAATGTCTTATTCCGAGGAAGGTGCTATTTGCCCCGGAACGCAGCACTAACCTTTCTGATATCTGCAGTAGCACTTCCACTCCACCATGATTATCAGCTGGTAGAGTCCATAGGACTCCAGGGATGCTTGTGCTTCTGGGCCGCTAGATCACGCAGTGCCACGGGCAGAGGGAGACTTGGAACTATTTGTTCCCAGTCTCACTCTGCTCCCGGGGAGAAGAAGCAAAGGATCGGACCACCCTTTTCGCTGCAGGATAAGAAGTAAGTGTGGGATTTGTAGGGGAGTTTTTAGAGCGTATTAAATTGTGCCACCACTTTGTAATACCTATGGTATTGTAGTTGGGTCAAGATTGGTAAGCTTATTTTGTGTATATGCAGAGGCTATACAATTTCAATTCTTGGATGATACCAATTTTATACCCTCCCATTTGGCGGCTTAGGTATCCTATCCCCCTGGTGGGAAAGACTTACATAATTCATTTCTGTGTTTTTATACGTTTTGTGTTGAGGTATTTATGTACAAGTTAATAAAATGTAATATTAGGTAGCCTGTGTCTACCCCTTTTTTCTTGTTGATTATACAACTGGGTTATGCCCCCTTTAGACACTGGTTCTTTCTAATTCCCAGTGGCTTCACATCTTTCAGTGTTTTCTCTATTTGAGGTGTATGGTATGAAAACGTTTCTAAAAGATTACCAATCTTGACCCAACTACACTCAAGTTATCTGTTGGATTTAAACAGTTGGTTTTAAATTGTGAACGTCACAGAACAATTCTATTGGATTACATGAGCAGTACTGATATTCCTTCTAACACCATTTGTTGGGGTTCAAATTTATATGTGTAAGTGAACCATTTTTATGCATGTATGGCTGTTCATGCTCATATGTTGGGAGATACTCTATACTTTGATTTTCATTCTCACCATTTTAACTCCTAATTGGTTGTGTATAGGTATAGCTCAAGCTCTCTGCTTAAAGGAACACTCTACTCATCCAAACTACTTTATTGTTTTAACATGGTAAGGATGTGTAGGGTGTCCCCCTTCTCCACCCAGCTCCCCCAATCTGGTGAAAATGCAAGGTGAACTGGAGAGGTTTCCTCCACCCCACTCAGTGTCACCGGCAGCCAGGATTTTTGACTTTCCCGGCTGCCGGTAACCAGATCAGTCACTAGTGAAGTCAATACGCAGAGAGTGTGCCGACGTCACCCTCTCTGAGTCCAGCCGCTCTTGCAAACGATCTCAGAGAGGCAGTCGATGGGTCGTATCATGAAGCTCCGATCCATCGTTCTGCACGAGAGCTACAAGACTTGCGTAAGTAAAGAGCGTAAGTCCCGTAGCTAGGCAAGTTGCGTAGGATCACAAGTTGCATTAGATAGCTTCAGGGACTTCTGGGTTCGGAGTCCCTGAGTCAAAGTGGAGGAGCTGCGTGTGCAGAGAGACAAAAGGTGAGTAAAAACACCCAAAAAAGGGAAAAAAGAAAAAATATTGGGCAGAGGCTGACAGCAACCCCTACCTAAATTATTTAAAGGCAAAAAGAAGGAAACTCTAGTTTTCAATAGAGAATCCCTTTATCGACAACATTGGAATAGGGCCCTTATCTTTTCCATACATATCTATTGTCCGCATCACCAACGCTGATCTGTACTGGCAAATAGTAGAGGAGGACCGATGAGTGAAACCTAAATGCTCCCATTGCTCTTTTTTATGTGTGAGTGTTTGTGAGGTTCTTAATAATAATATTCCAACCTGACACATTCGACTAAAATTCAGTGCATATTGACTTGATGCATTCCTTGCTTTAAGCCCTCAACCGACTTTCATAAATAGTTGTTTGTTGCTAAATTTTGCAACAGAGAATAGCTGTAACAATGAAAAATAAAAATTCTTGAATGTCCACTAAAAGTGATCTATTTCCTGATGTCTTTACGTATTTAACGCTCGGTTCTTTTAAAGTCGCATCTGAATTCACACCTCTCCGTTCACTTGATCCTTCACCATTATGAGCCGTGAACCGCTTGCCTTTTTGTTGTTGTTGCTGTTTTGTACGTAGAATGCATTGCAGAGAAATAGTTTGGCTCATTAAAGAGATTTGGTCGTCTGTTTTGTCTTTGAATATTGAAAGAATGATTGATATATTTTCTGGGACTTGTTGCATTTCTTTTTTTTTTATTACAGTCTTTAGCTGAAACCTCAGGATGGCCAGAAGCTTAAGAACACAGCAGGGGAAAATCAATAGGTGGCTCGATTCCAGAAGAGCTTCTTTATGTTTGGAGGTCTAAATGGATGGGTTTGGATATTCTCAAATTTGAGAGATAGTAAAAATTATGCTAATGCGTACATATAAAACACTCACAACTTGAAAATGTCTTTTGTGGTTTTCATAAAATTATCATTAAATTAAATAATAATAATAATAATATTTATGGTATAAATAATATTGACCAGGAAACAGTGTCAAGCTCCTAACTACCTAAACAGGGTTTTTTATGTTTTGTTCTTAAATTGTTTTGTGTGACTGTGCTGGAGAGTTTATTTTACTATTTGAGGTATGCACAAGAAGTCCCATCCCAAAAAACTGCAGCAAGCAGCACCGCATATTCACAACTTTTCCCTGCACTCCTAAGACTGTCCCTGCACCCCTAAGACTGTCCTTACACCCTCAGCCAGTCCCTGCACCCTCAGCCTGTCTCCACTATGGCTGTACCTGCTCCCCTGTATTGCTGTCCTTCCTGCTTGCTGTCACTGGATCTCCAGAGGGCTGCAGAACAGCACCACTGTGATCAAGTGGCCAAATCATGTATTGCATGTAAGGAGATTTTCCAATACAAACAGATCACATTGAGCTTCAGGTTAAAACTCACTAGGGATCAATTATCACTCACCTGAGGTGAGCGGACCAGTGCGTTTTTGAGTCCTGATCATACATATAATTAAATAAATAATTATATAAATATATTTGATGTCAGACATGCTTTTCCAGTGTTAAGTCCCAACAGCCACCTTGCTTCATGACTTAACCTCCAGAATAATGGCTTTGATCCCTGTAACTACTCAGGTCCTTAGCAACATTTGTGGTCCCTGCAGAAATGCAGCTCCAGTTGAACTGTCTTATTACATGTAACCCCCAGGTCATGGAAGCTTGGCATGCTCACCTGTAGCTCCTGAATAAAGGCCTTGTTAGCAAGCATAAGGCAGCATATTTACATTCATAAATTTATGTGCGGAGAGTCAGAGATATATATTTTTTGGAATCATTACTTGTGTTGTTTCTGCATTTGTCCGTACTTATTTTGCACCAACCTCGTCTACATAAATTTCCAAATTATCTGTTTCCTCCAACTGCCTCGACATAGCCCTTTATTAAAATACCCCTTGCCACACACTCACAGACATACACACACTCAATCAAACATAATTACTTCGACAGACAGACGCACAAACACATAGACACACACAGACATACTCACACTCACACAGACATATGTATTTTAAAATAATTGGCACCACCGGACACTGATGAGGGTATCAATCCCCCCTATAAATATGAGATTGATTATATTCGAATTATACTGACTGATGAAGCTGTAATACAGCGAAACGCGTTTCGGTATTTGTTTTTATTTACTTTAAACTTTGGAATAAAGACCTTTTTGCTGCACATCGGAGAGAGGTTCTCATTCTTCCGAGAGGAAAAGGGAGGTTGGTGTACCTATGTATCACACCGCAAGCGTGCGTACCGAGCCAGTGTCCTTTTACAGGCTCTGGGCCATGTGAGTTTTATCATAAGAGCTAAACAGTTTGTGTGGGAATATACAGTTTTTCACTATTGTTCTCTCCCATTGTGTTTTTCTATGCATGTACGTCTGCAAGGAACTGCTAAAAAGAGGACGGGGTCATCCTTGAAAGGACCCACTGCTAGAACATTGAGCCTTAACCCTTTAGGCTCCGATCCACGTGAGTGGTTACTCGTTATCCACGTTTTAGAACGTGGATAACGTTTTTAGAACGTTTTTTGTATATACTGGTTGCGCTACGTAAATTTCTTTCTGTTTCCATGTATACATGTTATGGAAAACAGTATCCTGCCTAAAAGTGGTTGTATTATACATTACTACGGAAAAGGGTAACATTTTGTGTGTTCACACAGTGTGTTGGGGTGTTTGACACATAAGATATTTACACCCATTACCTCATACAGTCAGTGGGCTATAAAGGCGCTTTCCATAATTGTTTCACACAGACATATACCCACACAGAAATAGGCATACATACACTCCCTTAAACAACAAACACTCATTCAACTATACACTCACCCGTACAGACACATACACTCACATAGTCATACGCACTCACATAAACATGCACACTCACAAAGACATACACACAGGGGTCAAGTCCTGGGAAAAAAAGTGAGGGAACTCACCCACGAATTCCACAACCCCCATTACCTGAAAAAATATATATATATATATATATCACGAGTATAGCAGTGCGTGCCGGTGATACCATTTTTATTGGGTTAACTTTACATTTAAAAGACAAGCTTTCAAGAGTGTAAACTGGAAACTATACTGATCAGTGAAAGGTATCACTACGTACAGGTATACTCGTTATTGTGGCAACTGGACTTACGCATTTTATATATAATATATAAATATATATATATATATATATATCCAGGCACAGACCCCCAGAATAATATACACAACACTGAGCCCCCAGAATAATATACACAGCACTGAGCCCCCAGAATAATATACACAGCGCTGAACCCCCAGAATAATATACACAACACTGGTTATATGGATATATTTTCCCCAGTTCACATGGATATAATTGCCCCAGCTCATATGGGTATATATTGCCCCAGCTCTCATGGATAATGCCCCCAGGTCTCATGGATATGCCCCCAGGTCTCATGGATAATGCCCCCAGCTCTCATGGATATGCTCCAGGTCTCATGGATATTGCCCCCAGGTCTCATGGATATTGCCCCAGCTCTCATGGATAATGCCCCCAGGTCTCATGGATAATGCCCCCAGGTCTCATGGATATGCCCCAGGTCTCATGGATAATGCCCCAGGTCTCATGGATACTGCCCCCAGGTCTCATGGATATTGCCCCCAGGTCTCATGGATATTGCCCAGGTCTCACGGATAATGCCCCAGGTCTCATGGATATGCCCCCAGGTCTCATGGATACTGCCCCCAGGTTTCATGGATAATGCCCCCAGGTCTCATGGATATGCCCCAGGTCTCATGGATAATGCCTCAGGTCTCATGGATATGCCCCAGCTCTCATGGATACTGCCCCAGGTCTCTTGGATATATGCCCCAGGTCTCATGGATATTGCCCCCAGGTCTCATGGATACTGCCCCCAGGTCTCTTGGATATGCCCCAGCTCTCATGGATACTGCCCCCAGGTCTCTTGGATATATGCCCCAGGTCTCATGGATATTGCCCCAGGTCTCATGGATATTGCCCCCAGGTCTCATGGATAATGCCCCCAGGTCTCATGGATATGCCCCAGGTCTCATGGATAATGCCCTAGGTCTCATGGATATGCCCCAGGTCTCATGGATACTGCCCCCAGGTCTCATGGATATGCCCCAGCTCTCATGGATACTGCCCCCAGGTCTCTTGGATATATGCCCCAGGTCTCATGGATATTGCCCCCAGGTCTCATGGATATTGCCCCCAGGTCTCATGGATATGCCCCAGGTCTCATGGATATTGCCCCCAGGTCTCATGGATATGCCCCAGGTCTCATGGATATGCCCCAGGTCTCATGGATATTGCCCCCCAGGTCTCATGGATATTGCCCCCCCAGGTCTCATGGATATGCCCCAGCTCTCATGGATATTGCCCCCCAGGTCTCATGGATATTGCCCCCCCCAGGTCTCATGGATATTGCCCCCAGGTCTCATGGATATGCCCCAGCTCTCATGGATATGCCCCAGCTCTCATGGATATTGCCCCCCCAGGTCTCATGGATATTGCCCCCCCAGGTCTCATGGATATTGCCCTCCCCCCAGGTCTCATGGATATGCCCCAGGTCTCATGGGTATTGCCCCCCCCAGGTCTCATGGATATTGCCCCCCCAGGTCTCATGGATATTGCCCCCCCAGGTCTCATGGATATGCCCCAGCTCTCATGGATATTGCCCCCCCAGGTCTCATGGATATGCCCCCCAGGTCTCATGGATATGCCCCCCAGGTCTCATGGATACTGTCCCCCCAGGTCTCATGGATATGCCCCCCCAGGTCTCATGGATATGCCCCCCCAGGTCTCATGGATACTGTCCCCCCAGGTCTCATGGATATGCCCCCCAGGTCTCATGGATATGCCCCCCCAGGTCTCATGGATATTGCCCCCCCAGGTCTCATGGATATGCCCCAGGTCTCATGGATATTGCCCCCCCAGGTCTCATGGATATGCCCCCCCCCAGGTCTCATGTATATGCCCCCCCAGGTCTCATGGATATGCCCCCCCAGGTCTCATGGATATGCCCCCCCACAGGTCTCATGGATATGCCCCCCAGGTCTCATGGATATGCCCCCCCAGGTCTCATGGATACTGCCCCCAAGGTCTCATGGATATGCCCCCTCCAGGTCTCATGGATACTGTCCCCCCCAGGTCTCATGGATATGCCCCCCAGGTCTCATGGATATGCCCCCCCAGGTCTCATGGATACTGTCCCCCCCAGGTCTCATGGATATGCCCCCCCAGGTCTCATGGATATGCCCCCCAGGTCTCATGGATACTGTCCCCCCAGGTCTCATGGATATGCCCCCCCAGGTCTCATGGATATGCCCCCCAAGTCTCATGGATACTGTCCCCCCGGTCTCATGGATATGCCCCCCCCCAGGTCTCATGGATACTGTCCCCCCCAGGTCTCATGGATATGCCCCCCCAGGTCTCATGGATACTGTCCCCCCAGGTCTCATGGATATGCCCCCCCAGGTCTCATGGATATGCCCCCCCAGGTCTCATGGATATGCCCCCCAGGTCTCATGGATACTGTCCCCCCAGGTCTCATGGATATGCCCCCCCAGGTCTCATGGATATGCCCCCCAGGTCTCATGGATACTGTCCCCCCAGGTCTCATGGATATGCCCCCCCAGGTCTCATGGATATGCCCCCCCAGGTCTCATGGATACTGTCCCCCCCAGGTCTCATGGATATGCCCCCCCAGGTCTCATGGATATGCCCCCCAGGTCTCATGGATACTGTCCCCCCAGGTCTCATGGATATGCCCCCCAGGTCTCATGGATATGCCCCCCAGGTCTCATGGATACTGTCCCCCCCAGGTCTCATGGATATGCCCCCCCAGGTCTCATGGATACTGTCCCACCCAGGTCTCATGGATATGCCCCCCCAGGTCTCATGGATACTGTCCCCCCAGGTCTCATGGATATGCCCCCCAGGTCTCATGGATATGCCCCCCCAGGTCTCATGGATATGCCCCCCCAGGTCTCATGGATACTGTCCCCCCAGGTCTCATGGATACTGTCCCCCAGGTCTCATGGATACTGTCCCCCCCAGGTCTCATGGATATGCCCCCCCAGGTCTCATGGATATGCCCCCCCAGGTCTCATGGATACTGTCCCCAGCCCAGCTCACCTTTGCTGCTCCTGCTTCTGCCGCACATTGCCGGCGGCCGTGTGCTTCCTGCTTCAGCGGCCGCTGACAGGAAGTGCAGCCGCTCGCCTGGGATCTATGAAACAGCCAGGCGAGCGGCTCCACCTCCTGTCACCAGCCGTTGTAACAGGAAGCACGCGGCCGCCGGAAATGTGCGGCGGCGGCGTTCGGGCTCAGGCCACAGTGGGAACGCTGAGTTCCCGCAGCGTTCCCGCTGTGGGAGAAGTGCGGCGGTGGCGTTCGGGCTCAGGCCACAGTGGGAACGCTGAGTTCCCGCAGCGTTCCCGCTGTGGGAGAAGTGCGGGTACGCCGTTCCTGCGCGTTCCCGCTCGACTCGAGCCCTGCATACACACAATCTCTCAGACATATACACACTCACAAAGAAATATAGTCACACGGACATATATAAACATACACGCACTCGCATGGGTATAAACACATATACTTCTGTAGACAACAAACACTCGTGCAGACTTACACAAATTCATTCATTAAAAAAACCGTTAGCAACCCGTTCAGATCTTGCGCTTTTCAGTGCGAGCTTACTGTAGTTTGCGCTCCCTATGCTTAACATGGGGAAAGCAAAGAGTTAATTAGCATTAGGATCACAAAGTCCGAACGCTAATTACTTCCCGCTGGGGTTAGCTGAAAAGTTAGCCATAGCTTGGAGCTGGTGCTAACTCATACGGCTTCTGCGGAATCAGTCAGCACCAGCTGAAAAAAAAAATCAGATACTCACCTCTCATCCCTTGGCGAGAACGGCGGCTTGATCTGCTTCTTCTTGCTGCCGTGAGCAGAGGGTGACTGGGGGAAAAAAGTCCCCCATCTCCTATTGCGATCATTCCACCGACCTGCCGGATCTCGCGAAAGGTGAGATCCTGCAGGTTATGTGACCGGCTGTGGAAGCCTCAATGGAGTCCTATGGACTCCATGGAGGGGATGCTCGCTGCAGAGCTTAGCGCTGCCTCAAGCATCCCAAGGCTTAGCACTGCGTTACTGAGCAGGTTGCTGGATTAACGCCTGCCCTGTAATATCACGCTAAAACGGGGATGCAAGGGTGAAACCTGAAGGCGCAGGTTTTAGTGTGAAGAATGTAATAGGGCCCAATATCGACTGTGGAGTCCAGTGGTAATGTCTCGACCCTTCGACCATGGAGAGTCAAGTCAAAATCCCATTCAGCACATCCCTGCAATACAACTGTGGAGAAGTCTCGACTTTACAAGAAGTGGATTCAACCTAACCACCAGGTCGCTGATCTACAGTCATGGAAAGTCAATTCGATCCCACTCAGAAGACGCCACTAGCGAGTGTCCTCAGGCAAGACACCTAACAATATGGATGAACCTACCTCATATATACTTGTGCATCTCATAGATTGCAAGTTCCCTTCGGAACAGAGTCCATCTTAATCAGGTCATCATCCATGTGTGGTATTCCAATGTATCCACCCCTTGTACACTGATCTTGTAAAGCGCTGCGGAATTTGTGGCGTTATATAAATAATAGGATAATAATAATAATAATCCTATTCGACTTCGTAACCCAAACCCAAGCGTATTGGTCATTGTCGGACTTGGACATTGGAGCGTTTCTGAACATCTACTGGAACATCGTGAGTCTCTTCCAGATTTCGTTACGTTCGGATGTAACGGTTGCTGTCCCCTCCTGTCTTCCGTCTCAATTTTTGTTTTTTCATGCTAATCAGATACCAAAAATGTTGAAAATTCCATCATCCCCCTTCCCCGTGGCAATCATCCAAGCCATAAATACAGTTTGCATCACGATGCCTTCATGTTGCTTGGAAGAAACTGAGAACAGCAACATAACATTAGCTGCTATTGTACAAAGTAAATTTACTGCTATATTAATGGTCTTGAAAATAACAGAAGGAAATGAGATTTGAATTGGCAACCTCCTGTTCTCATAGGAAATCTCCATCAAGGGTCCTCATGTATAAGTTCCCTTACTTCACTAACTCAGTTAATAGCCATTCGCTTCCTCGTCCAAGCAGGCTGCAAAAAAAGAAGGAAGCCTATAATGCTTGGAAGAACATCAGCGCGGTATGGTGCAATGTAAATATATGATACATTAGTGTAAATTCCGTTTCTAAGTAACATTCTGTAAGCGGCTACAGTTGAACCACAGTTCATCGAGCGCAGTTCGCACATGGTTAAAATTGGGCTGTGAATACCGTCACAGACAATGGATACAATTTAATGGGTCATTAAGAATGTTTTGTAAATGGATAATATATAACGTTTCTTTTTTTTTTTTTTTTGCTCATTGTGACTATCATTTATTTTTTTTGCACCTGAAAAGTTTTTATATTCTCGTATATTGGACTAAACTCGTTAAAACCACTCGCACCTCTCTGGCAAATTTAATCACACTCGCAAAAGCACAGCCAATGGAAACATTCAAGGCGGATAGTCGCAGCCTATGCTAGGTCGGTGATGAACTATCAGGGTTATTCAAAGAGCTCCGAATTGCTGGCGAAAAGGTAACCCAACGCTGAAATTCGGTGTACGGTTACTTTTCCTGGCCATTCGGTTATCCAGAGAGTAGGCAGTTCGCCAAATGTTGCCGAATTGCCTGCACATACGGTGCCTGTTCGTTGCATGTTTGATGGCAGTGAAATCCCCATAAAAAAGCACTGCTTCGTCTATTCAGAGAACACAAACCAGCAGTGAAAGGTTCCCGAAATGCCCTGCCATTCGGTGGTTTAATTCGACAGGTTTATTCAGACGAATCCCATAGGCTTCAATGTTAAAAAAATATTCCTGTTTTAATGCAATATCTAATAAACCGTTAATTGTAATATTCTGCAGTAAAAAGTCTCCTTATTTTTAGATTTTTTTAGGATCTTTTTGGCATTATTTGGGATTTTTTTGCAAAATCAATTTTCTCGTTTTTTTTTTTAAATTGTTTTTCCTGTAAACAGCCCTTTTTATTATCATTCATTGGATCTTATATGTAAATTTCCGACATTTTTGTTCTGTAGTTTCTTTGCAAACAGCGTTTCACTTTTCAAACATTCAAGGGTACAGTTTTGTTTTCTTTCACTCCATTCGTCTGCAGTGTCGGGTTTCTCCGGTGGCTGCTCTGCTCTCTGATCAGCGGCTGCTCGGGTTTCTCCGGCGTGTTCGGCGGGGTTAATCCAGATGTTTTTGCGGGTTTCGGTGTGCCTTCGTTGGGTTTTGCGGTGAGTTTTCAGGCGGGTTTGCGGCGGCTTTTTACCTGCACTACGACGGCCCTGTGGTGCTTGCTGAATACACCGCAGGGTTGCCGAAATGGGATCGCCAAATGCAACACGCTGAAATTCAAAATAATTATTTAATTTTATGTTTTAATTTTTGGTTGAAATTACATGTTTCCTTAGGAATATACAGTAACAGGATCAGCGTTTCTGATTTTTTTAATGGCACACTGTAGAATTGTAACGAACCCCTACTGTCTGCCTGTCCAGCTCTTCAGACACTCCGCTCACCAAGATTGCCCCGGCCTTCGAATCGCCCTAGATTCGATGCCCCAAGGAGCCGATTCGCTCTTTTCGATCCAGCTGCTTCTGCCTCGATAGGTCCGGACGATTCGATCCATCAGATGGATTTCAGATGGTCGCTAAGTGCCTTCCCAAGTTGTATGATTGTAGCCCTGAATGAGACACCAGGCAGGCTGTATGTTCAAACAGGAGATTTATTGTACTGGACACACACATAGGGTTTTTATGGTAACAACATTCAAACTTCCCGAGTCCGACCACCCCAACAGTTCTCATTGGCTTGTTTCAAGTCTACTGCAGGCTTCAATCTGGTCCTCCTCAGACTCTACATGAGTTTGTCAGGTTTATGCAGATGAGGACTTGAAACGGCTGGCAGGTTACTTCAGGATGAAGCATACAAACCCACAATCAGTATCACACACAGTAATTTACATAAGCCACTGTCCCAATAAATCAGATTGGGACAGTATTTGCCTGAGATAAGGGTAGATTTACAACTCCTCAAACATGCAGCAGATAGACAAGAGCATTCTTGATAATCGCAGATTATTCAAACATTCTGCACAAAAGAGAGGCCTGCACCTCCAAAACAATTCTTCATGTTCACAGTAAAACATTGTCTAAAGAAAGGGAATGGGGAATGGGTTCTAAAATAAGGGAACACAAAGGGAATAAAGTCTGTCTGTGGCATCAAGCAGGGGAGCGCCATGTCAGGTCTGTGAAAAGAATATATTAACCACCAATGTTTGGGCGGTCAAATTTGTAAAAATGATTTTACCTGCTGAAAATTATTGCAATTTAATGAGAATTTAAAATTGTGGGACTTTTTTTATATAGCATTCTGACGTAATATGACATATACACACACAGGTCTATTCAAAGAAAGGTGAAGAATTACTGGAGAAGTGAAAAGTCTAGGTCAAAATAGCCAAACTAGAAAAATTCTCCCATTTATCTCAAATTCCGTATCGGCTATTTGGTCTAGATTGTTTTCTTCTCCTGTCAGTTCTCCTGGTTTTCACCTTTCTCTGAATAACTCTGATAGACTGAATGTTGAGTCTACTGGTTAAAGGATATATTAATTGTCTTGGTCCTACACTAAAACATGACTTAAATAGAGTTTAAATGTGATGAGCAAAAAATGGCTAAAATAAGCACACGAGCAGAGCGGGGTCTAAATATCAACAAAAAAAAAGAAGATTTTCTCCCAAATTTCTTCAATTATCATACTTTTGATGTAATGAAACCACCATGAAAATAAAAGAAAAATATGTTGGTATTATGTTTACTGCATTCTTTAACATGAGAAAGAAATTGATTTCCAGTGTATATGATTATATATAATTGATTTTATATAATTTCTTTTGCTGGCATGTATTTATTTTTACTTATAATATTAAATTATACTTATTTAATTATTTTATTTAATAATTATGATTAAAGAATACATTTTGACACTGCAATTTTTTTTGCAAAATGACAATATTATGTATTAAATATTTAATATAATATTTTCGCATTATTATGTTTCCTAGTGATGCGATATGAAGAAAAACAAACAATGCGATTTAATGAGCATCGTTCCGATCGACCTACCGCTCATATATTACCACACAAGAGCAATCAATCATTGTGCGGAACGTATGCGTATACAAAAATATGGACAGGTTTCCAGCAAGCTTTGGTGCTTGAAGTGAAGTCCCTTTTTAACCTAAACATCTGGAAAACGATGTGATGAGCTTAAAATAAAAGTGGAGGATTTATTATAAGAATGGGCTATCTGCAACAAAAAGCAGGCAGGATGTCAGATTGTCAACATATTTACATCTTAAGTGGCAGAATGTCATTATGTATTTTAATTAACCTTTATTGCTACTGCTACTGCAAAATCTAACTGAAAGGAACGCATGCTTTTCTATTTTTATGTTGTCAGATGAAATAGAATTCTTGATGCAGGAGGTATGCTCTGGGTAATATAGTGTCATATTTGAAACCCTAGTTGAGTTCATTACTCTCTCGATACGTCCTCTTTTCTCGAGCTCTTGGCGTTGTACAAATACAAAAGATATCAGTTATCCTTTAAATTTCCAAATAATACAAGTCAAGTAATACAAAACAAAGTCTCAGGAGATGATATCCTGAGTTCTGTGTAGCTGGTCAATGAGGAGTAAAAGACAAAAGGCAGTAAAGTGAGGAATGGGCCAATGTCAGGGTGCAAGAAGACGTAATAGAGACACATAGGACCACGAAAAAGGGATTAAGAGTAAATAAAATTAAAGAATGTTCACTGTGGCATAAATGATAAACAGATAGAAATGGAGAGAAATAGAGATAGATAGAGATATAGAATATAGATATGGATAGATATATAGATAGATATAAACAAAATAAATTTAATTGATCAAAACTTTTAACGATTAATCGATTAATTAATCGTTAATTTTCACGGCCTTAATAGATATATATAGATAGATAGAGATAGATATGGATAGATAGATAGAAAAGATAGATACATATAGATAGATAGATAGATATGGGTAGATAGATAGATATGGATAGATAGATAGATAGATAAATATGGATAGATAGATATGGATAGATAGATATGGATAGATAGATAGATAGATATGGATAGATAGATATGGATAGATAGATAGATATGGATAGATAGTTATGAATAGATAGTTATGGATAGATAGAGATAGATAGATAGA